>SJYC01012278.1:0-41319 GCA_006408675.1 Madoqua kirkii | reverse complement strand
GGTCTGGTATTCTCATCTCCTTCAGAATTTTCCACAGTTTATTGTGATCCACACAGTCAAAGGCTTTGGCATAGTCAATAAAGCAGAAATAGATGTTTTTCTGGAACTCTCTTGCTTTTTTGATGATCCAGCGGATTATGGCAATTTGATTTCTGTTTCCTCTGCATTTTCTAAAACCAGCTTGAACTTCAGGAAGTTCACGGTTCACGTACTGCTGAAGCCTGGCTTGGGGAATTTTTAGCATTAGTTTAGTTGCGTGTGCTACTACTAAGTCACTTCATTTGTGTCCAACTCTATGTGACCCCATAGACGGCAGCCTACCAGGCTGTCACATCCCTGGGATTCTCCAGGCAAGAACACTTGAGTGGGTTGCCATTTCCTTCTCCAGTACATGAAAGTAAAAAGTGAAATTGAAGTCTCTGAGTTGTGCCCAACTCTTCCTGACTCCATGGACTGCAGCCTACCAGGCTCTTCTGTCCAATGGGATTTTCTAGGCAAGACTACTGGAGTGGGGTGCCTGCAGCTTCTCCATACTAGCATGTGAAATGAGTGCAACTGTGTGGTAGTTTGAGCATTCTTTGGCATTGACTTTCTTTGCGACTGGCATGATAACTGACCTTTTCCAGTCCTGTGGCCACTGCTGAGTTTTCCAAATTTGTTGGCGTATTGAATGCAGCACTTTCATAGCATCATCTTCCAGGATTTGAAATAGCTTGACTGGAATTCCATCACCTCCACTAGCTTTGTTCATAGTGATGCTTTCTAAGGCCCACTTTAGTTCACATTCCAGGATGTCTGGCTGTAGGTGAGTAATCACACCATCATGATTTTATGGATTGTGAAGATCTTGTTTGTACAGTTCTTCTGTGTATTCTTGCCACCTATTCTTAATATTTTCCGCATCTCTGTCCTTTATCAAGCCATCTTTGCATGAAATGTTCCCTTGGTATCTCTAATTTTCTTGAAGAGATCTCTAGTCTTTCCCATTCTGTTTTTTCCTCTATTGCTTTGCATTGATCACTGAGGAAGGCTTTCTTATCTCTCCTTGCTATTCTTTGGAACTCTACATTCAGTTGCTTATATCTTTCCTTTTCCCCTTTGCTTTTCACCTCTCTTCTTTTCACAGCTATTTGTAAGGCCTCCTCAGACAGCCATTTTGCTTTTCTGCATTTCTTTTCCATGGGGATAATTTGATGCCTGTCTCCTGTACAGTGTCACGGACCTCATTCCATAGTTCATCAAGCACTGTATCAGATCTAGTCCCTTAAATCTATTTGTCACTTCCACTGTATAATCATAAGGAATTTGATTTAGGTCATACCTGAATGGTCTAGTGGTTTTCCCTACTTTCTTCAATTTAAGTCTGAATTTGGCAATAAGGAGTTCATGATCTGAGCCACAGTCAGCTCCCAGTCTTGTTTTTGCTAGCTGTATAGAGCTTCTCCATCTTTGGCTGCAAAGAATATAATCAGTCTGATTTCGGTGTTGATCATCTGGTGATGTCCATGAATAGAGTCTTCTCTTGTGTTGTTGGAAGAGGGTGTTTGCTATGACCAGTGTGTTCTCTTTGTAAAACTCTATTAACCTTTGCCCTGCTTCATTCCTTATTCCAAGGACAAATTTGCCTGTTACTCCAGGTGTTTCTTGACTTCCTACTTTTTCATTCCAGTCCCGTATAATGAAAAGGACATTTTTGGGGGGTGTTAGTTCTAAAACATCTTAGAGGTCTTCATAGAGCTGTTAAACTTCAGCTTCTTCAGTGTTACTGGTTGAGGCATAGACTTGGATTACTGTGATACTGAATGGTTTGCCTAGGGAACGAACAGAGATCATTCTGTCGTTTTTGAGGTTGCATCCAAGTACTGCATTTCAGATTCTTTTGTTGACCATGATGGCTACTCCATTTCTTCTAAGGGATTCCTGCCCACAGTAGTAGATATAATGGTCATCTGAGTTAAATTCACCCATTACAGTCTATTTTAGTTCACTGATTCCTAGAAAGTCGACGTTCACTCGTGCCATCTCCTATTTGACTACTTCCAAGTTGCCTTGATTCATGGACCTGACATTCCAGATTCCTTTGCAATATTGCTCTTTATAGCATCGGATCTTACTTCTGTCACCAGTCACATTCACAAGTCAGTATTATTTTTGTTCCAGCTCCATCCCTTCATTCTTTCTGGAGTTATTTCTCCACTGATCTCTGGTAGCATATTCGGCACCTACTGACCTGGGGAGTTCCTCTTTCAGTATCCTATCATTTTGCCTTTTCATACTGTTCATGGGGTTCTCAAGGCAAGAATACTGAAGTGGTTTGCTGTTCCCTTCTCCAGTGGACCACATTCTGTCAGACCTCTCCACCATGACCCGCCTATCTTGGGTGGCCCCACACGGCATGGCTTAGTTTCATTGAGTTAGACAAGGCTATGGTCCATGTGATTAGACTGACTAGTTTTCTGTGATTATGGTTTGTATGTCTGCCCTCCGATGCCTCTCACAACACCTACCATCTTACTTTGGTTTCTCTTACCTTGGACAAAGGGTATCTCCTCACAGCTGTCCCTCCTGACCTTGAACATGGAGTAGCTCCTCTCAGCCCTCCTGCGCCTATGCAGCCACCACTCCTTGGACATGGGGTAGCTCCTCCAGGCTGCTGCCCCTGACCTTGGGCAACAGACCATTTTGGAGAAGTGCACTGGCTGCAACAGACCATGCGTGGCAGAGAGAAACTACCCTTCTCCCAAGGTCAAGGGCAGTGGCTGGGAGGAGCTACCCTACTCCCAAGGACTGAATGGATAGACTCATTTTAACAAGTACCTGAATGCATTTATTGAAATGACTTTTTATTCACTAAGGTTGTTGTTGGCTGTTTGTTTTATCATTTTCAAAACTGCCTACAAAGGCATTCTTCCCATCCCACCCTCAAGAAGACATGCTTTTTAGTATAAAGAGATTTTTAAAGTCTTGACAAAAAAAGTCTAGAATTCTGTCAAAAGTCAATTAATTTTCTATTTCATGAGTTGAAAATTATGTGAGACTTAGAGCTTCATTTATTTTCAAATCGTGTTTCCCTTCTTTCCTCTGGGGCAAAACAGCCTCCGCTTTAATTAGGTAAATCTTCCCCAGAATTTGATGTTGGATAATAAGTTCGTATATCATAAGTTTACCCACTATGTTTAGAGATCATTTTTCATTAAGGATGTAATAATGCTCACACCTTCATTAACTCTGTTTAGCAGCACTAATTACGATGGATGCTAAAGAGTCTCATGCTTCATTTTTCCTCAGTGTCATCTCGTCAAACCATTAGGACTCACCACTAAAATATAATGAATATGTAAGTATATATTTATTTAACACACATTATTGTTCTTATTATCATGACCGTAATCTCTAGATAGGTTTCAGTTTTTCTGATTAAAGTCATAGGCCAGGAACCAAAACTAATTTATCAGCGTCCCAGTGCCGACTGTAAGTCCCCAGTGTCCTGACACAGCGGCAGGGATTCTGGGTGCAGTAGACATAAGCCCTCCTGGAGGATGTCACTGTTAACTCCACCATAGAGCCACCAGAACTTACTCAGAACTGGGGAAATAGACTCATGGAGGGCACAAACAAAACCTTGTGTGCACCAGGACCCAGGAGAAAGGAGCAGTAACCCCACAGAAGACTGACCCAGACTGGCCCAAGAGCATCCAGGTGTCTCCAGCGGAGGCATGGGTTGGCCATGGGCTGCTGCAGGGTTGCAGGCACTGAGTGCAGCAGGGCCTGCATGGGACCTTTTGAAGGAGGTCACCATTCTCTTCATTTGATCCACCAAACAACAGGAAGGGAACACAGCCCTGCCATTAGTAGGATTAAAGATTTACTGAGCACAGCCCCACCCATCAGAACAAGACCCAGTTTCCCCCTCAGTCAATCTCTCCCATCAGGAAGCTTCCATAAGCCTCTTAACCTTCTCCATCAGAGGGCAGACAAACTGAAAATCACAATCACAGAAAATGAACCAAACTGACCATATGGACCACAGCCTTGTCTAGCTCAATGAAACTGTAGGCCATGCTGTTTAGGGCCACCCAAGACGGACAGGTCATGGTGGATAGTTCTGACAAAACGTCCACTGGAGAAGGGGCTGGCAAACCACTTCTGTATTTTTGCCTTGAGAACCCCATGAACAGTATCAAAAGGCAAAAAGGAGACTGAAAGAAGAATCCCCAGGTTGGTAGGTGCCCAGTATGCTACTGGAGAACAGTGGAAAAATAATTCAAGAAAGAATGAAGATAAAGAGCCAAGCATAAATAAACATAGTTGTGGATGTGACTGGTGCTTTGTTTGTAGTGATGCTTCCTAAGGCCCACTTGACTTTGCATTCCAGGATGTCTGGCTCTAGTTGAGTGATCACACCATCATAATTATCTTGGCCATGAAGATCTTTTTGTATAGTTTTTCTGTGTATTCTTGCCACCTCTTCTTAATATCTTCTGCTTCTGTTAGGTCCATACCTCTTCTGTCCTTTATCGAGCCCATCTTTGAATGAAATGTTCCCTTGGTATCTCTACTTTTCTTGAAGAGATCTCTAGTCTTTCCATTCTATTGTTTTCCTCTATTTCTTTGCATTGATCACTGAGGAAGGCTTTCTTATTTCTCCTTGTTATTCTTTGGAACTCTGTGTTCAAATGAGTATATCTTTCCTTTTCTCCTTTCACTTTAGCTTCTCTTCTTTTCTCAGCTATTTGTAAGGCCTCCTAGCTATAGTTGTATATTGTCACCCTGCTTATTTAACTTATATGCAAAGTATATCATGTGAAATGATATGGATGAAGCCAGACTGGGTGAAGTACAAGCTGGAATCAAGATTGGTGGGAGAAATATCAATAACCTCAGATATGCAGATGACACCACCCTTATGGCAGAAAGTGAAGCAGAACTAAAGAGCCTCTTGATGAAAGTGAAAGAGGAGAGTGAAAAAGTCAGCTTTAAACTCAACATTCAAAAAACTAAGATCATGGCATCCCGTCACATCACTTCATGGCAAATAGATGGGGAAACAATGGAAACTGTCAGACTTTATTTTTAGGGGCTCCAAAATTACTGTAGATGATGACTGCCGCCAAGAAATTAAAAGACACTTGCTCCTTGGAAGAAAAGTTATGACCAACCAAAACAGCATATTAAAAAGCAGAAAGATTACTTTGCCAACAAAGGTCCACCATAGTCAAAGCTATGGTTTTTCCAGTAGTCATGTATAAATGTGAGAGTTGGACCATAAAGAAAGCTGAGTGCCAAAGAACTGATGCTTTTGAACTGTGGTGTTGGAGAAGACTCTTGAGAGTCCCTTGGACTTCAAGGAGATCCAACCAGTCCATCCTAAAGGAAAGACGTCCTGAATATTCATTTGAAAGACTGATGCTAAAGCTCCAATTGCTGGCCACCTGATGGGAAGAACTTACACAGTGGAAAAGACCCTGCTACTGGGAAAGATTGAAGGTGGGAGGAGAAGGGGACAACAGAGGATGAGATGATTGGATGGCATTGGTTACTGAATAAACATGAGTTTGAGCAAGCTCTGGCAGTTAGTGATGGACAGGGATGCCTGGCATACTGCAGCCCATGGAGTCTCAAAGAGTTGGACATGACTGAGCGACTGAACTGAAAGCTATGACAGTTTATCTCGAGTCAGTATCAGTTATAAACCAAATACATGTTCATATATGTGGACTTCATGGCCTGGGAGACACCACACCCAACCAGTATGCCTTCTTTAAGTTTCAGTGCATATCTTCCATTCTTCTGGCTTTTATCTCCTGCATTTCTCTGCCTGCTGTCTTCTTTTTTGTTGCCCAAACTTACGGGCAGGCCAGATGAGTAAGAAAATTAGTTTTTCTGAGGATCAGCTCCTTTTTTTTTTTTTCATTTTAAATATTTAATTTATTTATTTATTTTTGGCTGTGCTGAGTCTTTGTTGCTGTGCAGGCTGTTCAGCGAGTGGAGGCAGCTCTCTAGTTGCGGCGTGCAGGCTTCTCATTGCAGTGTCTTCTCTTACGGTGGAGCACAGGCTCTCTACGCACAGGCTTCAGTAGTTGAGGCACATGGGCTCAGTAGTTGCACTTTGTGGACTTTATAACACAGGCTCAGTAGTTGAGATGCATGGACTTAGTTGCTCTGTGGCATATGGAATCCTCCCAGTGCAAGGATCAAACCCATGTTCCTTGCATTAGCAGGCTGACCCTTAGCTGCTATACTTCTAGGGAAGTCCAGGATCAGTTCTTAATCAGTATAAACAATCTAGTTTCTTTATGCCTTGGGTGAGATAACATTGAAGTGAGGGCTAAACATTTTTCAGAGTTCTCAAGTTAGATTAACTTTTCAGAGTTCAATAAGTTAGGCTAGCTTTACTTGTTGTTTTCATTCATTATATACCTTTAAAATGCCATTTTATAGTTTATTATATAGTTCTTTTATATAGTTCTATAGTGTTGTGGTCAAAGTAGGAAAGAATTACAAGTAGGGATTCACACTATGTGACTTAAATCCAGTGGTTTTAGAAGGTAGTAGAATTCTTCTAAGAGTTTGCGTTTTTAGCACAAGATATTTTGAAAATAGAAAATATCTCAGTTAAAACTATTTGAATGTTTTTCTTTTTTCCTAAACAAGTGAGTTATTTAACAGGTTAGATTATTGCCCTGAAGCCAGAGTCATTTATAATTATGTCTTGCTTATAGAATTAAGGAATGAAAAGTTTTTTTAAATAATGCAGTGATGCAGTAATCTTTTATTTTTTAATTAAAAATTAATTTGCCTCCTAATGAAGACAAATAAAACATCAAATCTAATTAAGATTGTGTGAAAGGTTGTGTTAGCCTCAGTTAAGAGGCCTAACAGACAACAAACTTCATAAATACCAAAACTCGGTCTTGTTCCTTTTCCTGGAAGATCCTAGGGGTAAAAGCAGCTGCAGAACATTATTCCTCCTTTTGTTTTAATTGCCTTTAATAGATGAGCTAGAAAAAGCATTATAAATAATGCATCACAGTGCTTTGCATAAAGGTAAACAGAACAAATGTGCCAGGTGACAAGTCTATGACAGTATATTTTACTAACAGGCCATTTTTTTAATTTATATTTTATCTCTCTGTCACTTATCTGAGAGAAAGGGAATTATAAGACAGAGCAGGAAAAATTAACAATTGAAGCAATAAAAAGGCACTAATGATAATTAGGAAGCAATAACAAAGAAAGTCAAGGTATAGCCAAGGGAAAACCCTTTTAATTGTCTTACAAATCCAAAACTTAGGCAATTTTTAAGAAAAAAATAGTGATAATGATGATAATAGTGATAGTGAGAATTATATTCCCACACATTTTCATTGAAAAATTCACTTAATTTTAAGTACTAGGTTAGGTCATAGAATTACGTAGGTGATCAAATAATTGACCTAGCCTTTAAGAATTCTCAGTTTAGTACAGAACATAGAGATATAAGATAATTTGTGTTGTTATTCAGGGGCTCAGTCACATCGACTCTTTGTGACCCCATGGACTGCAGCTCGCCAGATTTCCCTGTCCTTCACTGTTTCCTGGAGTTTGCTCTAACTCATATCCATTGAGTCAGTAATGTCATCCAGCCATCTCATCCCCTGTCCCCTCTCTCCTCCTGCCTTAAATCTTTCCCACAATCAGGGTCTTTTCAAATGAGTCAGCTCTTTACATCGGGTGGCCAAAATTATCCTATAATTTTTAAAGTTCCAAAATAAAAGTTGTTCAGTGTGATATTGGAAACCAGAGGAGAAAGAACTAATCTGTCTTGGGGAATCAGAAATATTTAACAAGAAAAATATGAAGTTCTTAAAGAGTAATAATTCCAAGCAGAATGTATTAGGCAGAGGACACATACACAAAGATTATATGATATTTTCACTGCTATTGGAGCAATATTTGAAGGGGAGAATGGTAGATGGTCAGTCTTGAGAGCTGTCTATTTCATTGGAACGCAAAAGGACACGTATGCCACAAAATAGAGTTTGGAACTACACAACAACAGATAGCTCATAAACTTTCTAAAGCTATCAGATTAAAGTACTTAATATTATCAAAACATTACAGTTTATCTAGAAGTTGTTGGAAAATCCATATGGTAGATTTTTATTCCACGGAAGTTTTGTTAAATTTTACCTTCTGTAATTTTGGTGTATGTCCAGATTCTTATTTCAAAAGACAACTGTTGGCATTGCTCAATTGTTGGCAAAGACTGCGGCCACAGCTGCTATGCTGCACAGAAGCACGCTTCCAATAATCATAAAAAGCTTTAACAAATTTTATTTGAATCATATTTTTAAAACAATATGAATTTCAAAACGGTTTCATATATGAGAAAAAATCACTCTACTGAAATTTCAAACATATAAAACATTTAAAGCATTGGTTTACCTAAACACAGTAAGTTATTTACCTCTATGAGATGTCTTCACTTGTATAAAGATTAACATTTCGGTGAAAAATTAAGAAAACTTTGGAAATATGTTATAAAAATGAATCCAAGTTCAAATGAACTCAATGCTTATGCTTTGTTTTCAGGCTTATTTGGGCATGACATGAAATAAAACCATATGATTGAATCAGTTCAAATTTTAAAGAGCTTTGGTATTATAGGCTTTGAAAAGAGAAGTTAAAGTGTAGCTCCATTTGATCTATCTCTTCATGCTGATATTCAGGTAGTACGCTAGTTGTTAAAATATAGATCTCATTATTTACGCCTACCCCTCTGAGTTCCACAGTGTTCCCAAGGTGTACTGGCCAATGTTTTGAACCTCTCAGGATTCCCCACATTTCAACACCCAAGAGTCAATGCCTGACATAGTAAGAGAGTTCTCATACCTGATTTTGTTGGTAGGTACATGCCCTATACCAGTGGGTAAATGTTCACATCTACCTTTGTTCTATGGATATATTTCAAGTAAATGATATAAACCATATAGTAAATTATATAAACCATATACTATACCAGTCACTTGGTAAAGCTGAATTAGTATAAAGGAACAAAAAGCAGAAATGTTTTCAGTCTTCATGAAACTCTAGCTGAGATCAAACATTCAGTTCAGTTCAGTGGCTCAGTTGTGTCCAACTCTTTGCGGTCCCATGGACTGCAGTGTACCAGGCCTCCCTGTCCATCACAAACTCCCAGTTTACCCAAACTCATGCCCATTGAGTCAGTGATCCAACTATCTCATCCTCTTTCATCCCCTTCTCCTCTTGCCTTCAATCTTTTCCAGCATCAGGGTCTTTTCAAATAGGTCAGCTCTTTGCATCAGGTGGCCAAAGTATTGTTGTTTCAGCTTCAGCATTAGTCCTGCCATTGAACACTCAGAACTGATCTCCTATAGGATGGACTGGTTGGATCTCCTTGCAGTCCAAGGGAGTCTTAAGAGTCTTCTCCAACACCACAGAGATCAAGCATTAAATTGGTATAAACTAGGTGCATAATTGAATTTAAGGATAAGTACTAAAGAATTAAAGAATAGAATTCTATGAAAGAATAAAAGGTTGATCAAATTTATATTTAGGGATAAGATAAGCCATCAGTGGCAATTTAGCTAATCTTGAAAATTAGAAGGTATTAACAAAGCAAAATGTGTTTGGGCAGGACCGGTATGGTCCATGGAGAAGGCGATGGCACCCCACTCCAGTACTCTTGCCTGGAAAATCCCATGGACTGAGGAGCCTGGTAGGCTGCAGTCCATTGGGTCACGACAAGTCGGACACAGCTGAGTGACTTCACTTTCACTTTTCACTTTCATGCATTGGAGAAGGAAATGGCAACCCACTCTAGTGTCCTTGCCTGGAGAATCCCAGGAACTGAGGAGCCTGGTGGGATGCCATCTATGGAGTTGGACAGAGTTGGACACGACTGAAACGACTTAGCAGCAGCAGTATGGTCCAGTGACTGAGATACATCTTTGGCTGTTGAGTCAAGAGGGATAGTAGAGAACAGCCAAAAGCAAAGGGGTATAATAGCAATATAGCTTTTATTTTCCCAAATGAAAACTTCTTGGCTTTGGTAACTGGATTTTATTAGACTTTTTTCTTTTAATTTTTTCTGGACCTCAGTTACTTTCTCTGAACTTTTTATAATATCTTTATCAAAGCAACTAGTGTGTAAAATCTTATTCATTGCACTGGGTCAGAAACATAGTCGATGGTTAGTAAATGTCTTTTGAATAAGTAGACTCGTGAAATGATAACAAAAAAAGCCATAGCTAGAGTAAGAATTAAATTTTTATATGTGTAATAAGTATATATGTATGTATTCATGGATATCACATTATATATACACATACATAAATATTTGTATATATATGCACACACGCACACAGTTGTACCTTGAACAATGTGGGGTTAGGGCTCTGACTCTGCAGTTGAAAAATCTGTGTATAATTTATGGTCAGCCCTCCTTATCCTTGCTTCCTCCCTATTGAGATTTCCACATCTTTGGATTTAACCAACTGTGGATGGTGTAGTACTGTAGTGTTTATTTTTTAAAATCTATGTATAAGTGCACCTGCCCATTCAATCCTGTGATGTTTAAGGGTCAACTTGATATCCACAAACATATATATGCATTGCTTAGTAGAGTGGTTTAGTAGCGTGGCTCATCAGAGTCGATCCTATCTGCTCTACCAGTATCTACACAACCCAGAAACAGACCAATCAAAAAAAGATTTCCATATACAGCTTTTTACCAGGTAGGCATTTTTATCTCCAGAAGTACTAGGTACTACACAGAATACGACTCTTCATTGCTGGTTCTGCAAAATCATTATGACCTTTTCTCCTAGACTAGTTTTCAGTTGGCAGGATGTTAAGTAAATAATCAATGCATATGATTATAGAATGTTTATTTTACATAACTTATAAGTAGAAAAAAAATTTTTTCCATAAGCTGGTATACTAGTTTTCTGTTGCTGCTATAAGAAGTTAACACAAACTTGGTGGCTTAAAGCACAAAGTTTATATTTTCCAATTCAGGAGAGCAGAAGTTCGAGATGGCTCTTCTTGGGCTAGAAACATGAATCCACGGGCTGGAGGAGAATGTTTGCCTCCCTCTTCCAGCTTCTAGAGGCTGCTTGCATTCCTTGACTTGGGGCTGCCTCCTCTGTTTTTAAACCGGCAGCACAGCTTCTTCAGATCTCCGACTCTGAGTGTCCTCTTGCCTCCTTTATCTATTAAACATCCCTGTTATCACAGGGGCCCACCTAACCAGTTCAGGGTAATTGCTCTATCTCAAGATCCTTAATTTAGTCAGACCTGCAAAATTCCTTATGCTATGCCAGGTCCCATATCAAGCTTCAAGGAATTAGGATGTGGACATTATTCTGCCTACTAGAGTTGAGGAAAACTAGGTAACTCAGCTTTAGTTTCTTACCATGTATGACTTAGCAAATAGTTGAAGTAACTTCTCATGTATCAGATGCTTGTCAAAAATCTTGATGAAAAGAAGAATAAAAGTCTGTCCATGGTCAGGAGTACCTAGAAGTGAATTTCTATTTGTTTATGTAATAAGCTTGATTTCACAATGTTTTCCCAAAATTTGGATCCATTGTAGTATCAACCTGAAGTTTTTTACAAGGTTAGCTTTCAGATAAAAGAAGGCCCTGATTTTTTAAGAGAACTCAGGGTTCCCTTACAAAGAGAGACTATGAGCCCTGGATATGTTACTGACCTAATAGTTGAAGCAGAGATACCACTGTAGAAGAAATTCTCCAGAACTTCTGACATTTATTTTAATATGGATCATGGAAAATTGGCCAGGATACCACCTAATCAGAACACAATAGATGCAACGATAGTGGCATCATTTATTGTAATCATTGGCTTTCTGCATCTGTATGCACTGGTACTAAAAAATCTCTTCAGAAATCCTTAAATATGCATCTGCTGGCGGGCAAGTTCTCAATTCATCCAGCTAACCTTTGGATTCCTATCATTTTGAGAGTTTTTCTTAGGAAATAGGTACTGAGTTCACCATTCTCCCCTATTGCATGAAGTAACCTACCTTTTTGGAGAACAATCTTTGAGCTATCTGTTGATAAATTTGAAAATAACTCTATATTCTTTTTAAGTAGAAAATATGACTTTGAGAAAAGTTTTCCAGGGTCAGTTTCACTGATTCATCAGACTTAATGGGCACATGTGGCTTCATAAGTGAGGCAAATCTTTTGTTTCAAGGGCACATAAACAGTACCAATTATGCTGCCAAAAAACCCACAGGCTCATTTGGTTAATCTGCCATTTTGGAAGGAGAGACTGGAGGAGACGATTTTGCAAAACTTCAGAGCTTCAGAGGATTGAGCTGGACAAAACGTTATTAACTTGGCTACAGACAGAAATCTTCTGATACTTGGACTAATGCTAAATGCTTTCAAACATTACTTGATTTCAGACAACCTGAACATTGAAACATGCTCTCATGATCGATTTCTTGCTGACGAAGCCATCAGTGGCGGACACATTGCCAACAGAACCTCACTCATCTTGGGACAAAGTAAACGTTAGGATGTAATTTCAACTCAAGATGGTTTTCTTTGACAAAAGCCTACCTTTACATAGAGAGGCAGCAGCAGAAGCTCACGTTCCATTTTCTGTTAACATGTCTTTATAAGGCTGGGATTTCAGCACTGTATTGCCATTAAAACAAAGAGTCAAAATTTATTGGGCTTCAAAAACAATTTGATCATTGTCATATCAGAGATCTTGCTACAATTTCAAAATTGCATTTATGCTGAACAGCAGTTTCTTTGTCATTAATGCTTACTTTCGGTTAAAGTATACTTCCCTTTGGTAGATGTCCAGTTAAATCTAGTTCTTTTGTCAGTAGTGACAAATTTTACATGAAAAACTATAAGAATCAAAGAAATATTTTATAAATACATTCATACACAAGACATTTTGTATTCCAGACATTCGTTTTCATTTCAAGTGAATAGCATAAATACAGTGTTGTATTCATGCCATCATCCATCATCTTCTATAAAGATTCATAGTTCTCTCTGATTCTCATAAGGATCCATAAGCTCACCATATTTGAAAACTACTTTAAGAAATTATATTTATATCATGTTTCAATGTATATATGAATATACTCCTTGAAAATTAATATATTTATTTAAAATGAGTCCCCACATTTCATGTACATTAGCCAGGTCAGTTAAAATTAGGTAAAACCTATATGCTAGAGACAAGAGATACTAAAGTCTTTGTGTTCCCAATTAGCCACAGTTCCTTCTACCTCCCTCCAGTCTCTTTCCTCTATTGGAGAATTCAACTCTTTAACAGTAATGTTCTGTTTGGGGTTTTTTTGTGATAAAAAAATATTGGTAACAGTTAAAAAGAGAAAGGATGAAAAATGATTTTAAAATATATAGCCAGAAAGACTGTCAGGCTATACAAATGTATAATTTGAGAGAGATTTCAGAAAGAAAGGTAGAAAAGGAAGAGAAAAAGAGAAGGACAAATCCAGACCATTCTAGGGGTGATAATTTAACACATGTAAAGTACTGAGGACAAGAGTAAGTACTCTCTAATCTAGTAAATAAATGCTAATTCTCATTATTTGCCTTGTGGTAAAGGCAATTGGAAGACTGAAATTGTGAGAGGATTTAGGGAAGATGTAGGATGTCAGAAACTATGAGATGGAATCTTGAAAACTGCTTTCCACGGCATACAGTTTGGCTCCCCTTCAACATTCTTTGAGATATTAAAATAAAAAGTAAATTTATTTTAAATCACTGTTAATTGCAGTTCTAGCATTGTTTAGATATGTCTCTGAGCAGGCCTCAGGTTCTGGACAAACCCCAGGTCTTGCACAGATTGTATTTTGAAAGCTGTTGCACTTGATTTGTCAAGTGTCAATTTACTGCTGCAGTTCGTATTAAGATCGGCACCCTTTACTGAAGGCAAAATTGCTCATGAGAACAGAGAGGAGAAGCCAGACAGGTAAGAACCCTTATGATTCTCAGAAATCAAGAGCCAAGTTAAAGAAACATCCTGCAGATACATTTTTTTTTCAAGTAGAGTTAGATTTTCTAGACCTTCAAAAGTGTTTACCAAAATTCCTTCATGAAGTTATAAACTGGGATTCATTTTTTTCTTTTACCCTCCATGGAAATCGATTCTATTATAAAATTGGTGTACTTTCCATGTGCAAGAGGAAGGCAATGTCAGTTCTATGCTCTCAGTCTGTAGCTCAGAAGAGAAGACTGCATTTCCTAGGGATAGTGCCTATACAATAAGATTATAAATACTTTCTAACCAATGGCTGAAGCTATTCCTTTTCAGAAAGTAAACCCCTGTGTCAGTCACAGGGATAGAAGGTGTTGAATTATGGTGACTTAAGTGGTTCAAGGATAGAGATCTTTAGAACCTGAAAAATGATAGTCATTTATTGGATGACAAAGCCAGTGTTTTTCCACTTCTGTGGAAGAGTATCTTTTTGTCCTAGAGCCCATACAGCGCTTAGTGGATGATGAATGGATTATTTATGTCAAATGTGTAATCTTCTGTCAAACAGTTTCATGAATGTATTGACTCTGAAAAAATTGCCACAGCAAGTTGCTTGTTAAGATGGGGATGGAACAGATGGGTGATTATGGATTGTATAGGAATGGTGTCAAGCAGTTTAAGTAAATTTGAGAGGGATGATACCTTCACGGAATCCTTACAGATGATGAGCTATCTACTGTGAAAATGCAAGGGAAAACTTTGGGCTCAAGCAATTGATAGTGAAACAAATATTCTTTTCTTTTAAGAAATCTGACCTGTCCAATGAGGTTCTTGTTTGTATGAACATATATGTCACCCACCATTGAATTCTCCTCCTTGAGGCACCCCAGCACTGGGACTGGAGACTACTGCAACTGATCTGCCTTCTCTGTAGTGGGTTGCATCACAAATGGAATTGGCAAAAGCCAGTGCCCATTTGATCCTAGATTTTCATAGCTTTCAGCCAGAATGAAACAAATCAAGTTAGCCCACAGTCAATCCAAATCTTTGGTGTCTCTATGTATTATTTTAACAAAAGGAGCTACATGGTTTGACTGCTCTCAGAAGTGTTAAGTCAGGGCATCCATAATAGTCTTTCTGCATTTTAAGAAACATCTAGTAAATAATCGTCTGATTTCTTATCCAAGTCCTAAGTCAACTTAGAAATAAGACAAGAGTATAAACATGAAAGAGCCAAAATCTCACTTTAATTTATGATAAAGCAAATATTAAAGAATAGACTATTTTTGCGGAGAGCTGGGCATCCTAATACCATATGCCCAGACCCAGGCAGCCAGCACTGCAGGCACTAAGGTCAGCTTCTCCACCTTTCCTTCCAGCCAAACAGCCTCCACTGGAGTTCCCTGTACAACTCCCTCCCCAGAGACAGCTCACTCTCAGAAAGAAAGTGAAATGAAAGGGCCCGCTCTGTATGATAGGGTCTTCCTTTCAAAGTCTCTGATTGGAATATGCAGATCTTCCTCTCTGATGAAACAATAAATGAGAAAGAGGCCAGCAGAAAATCTGCCACAGTGTTAGGAAACAACACCCAAACCCACCGGCCCATCTGACAGCTCTTACACAGAGACACAAATGTTGGAAAGGAGGTGGATTTAAATCCAAAACAGGTATTTCTTGTCCAAGGAATTAACCCATTTAAAAGATCCAAAATATTATGAAGAAAGGAGCTTGATGGGCATGACTGAGTGGGTTTGAAAGCGAAAGTTAGTCACTTAGTTGTGTCCAACTCTTTGTGACCCCATGGACTGTAGCCCACTGAGCTCCTCTATCCATGGGATTCTCCAGGTAAGAATACTGGAGTGGTTTCTCCAGGGGATCTTCCCAACCCAGGGATCGAACTCAGGTCTCCCACATTGCCAGTGGACTCTCTACCAACTGAGCCACCAGAGAAGCCACTGAGTTGAGTTTATTGGTGTTTAATTAATTAAGCAAGGAGACCCTGAGACTGAGAGGGCTCTAGTGTCCTGACAGCCCGTGTCATCAAACCAAAACCTAAACCTATAAATGCCTGTAGGTTATGAAGTCAGAAAGCTAAGGGCAATCAGTCACAAACTGCCAGCTAGGCTCTAAGCCATAGCCAATCAGTTCTTTCTGTACTTTACTTCTGCCTTTTCTCTATAAAAGTGTGTCCCGAGTTCCTGTGGGTAGAGCACTCCCAACCACTTCTGGTTTGGCACTGTCAAGATTATAATTGATTTTTGTTCAGATAAGCCCCTCAAGTTTTTAATAGGCTTGTTTGTCTTTTAATAACTTCAGAGATCCCTTGGTTGTATCCCTTTGCAGAATGTGCGCAGTTTATCCATGGAGCAAGTGCAACGGCATCACTGTTTATTAACTACATAGTGTATTTAGGATTAAGGTATATCTTCCTTTGCAATGAAGAGTAGAGTGAATGGTCAGCCTATTTCTGGCCATCTGCATCTCATTACAGTGCAGGCAAATGCAGATTTCAATATATAGAGCTTTCATTTGCTTGTAATTAATTTTTTCATTAAAATGATAGATTTATCTATTTGCTGTAATGGTTTTCTCAGCCTGCCAAATCATTCTTGAGACCGCCAGTCCTGAAGCACAAGCATCTAGATCTATTCATCACATATTACTGATCTGAGGATTGATTTGGATATGCGGGATGAGGAGCAAATTAAATTGAGTTTGCAGTGGCTTTTCTGCCAGAGAAGAAGAAAAAGGAATTTGGGGTACTAGAATGATGCTACCTTATTCTAAATGAGGAACGTGAATGAGGCTGTCAAAACCTGGGACGTACTGTTCATCCCTCTGTTGGAGGCTGAGGTAGCCTCACTTAGGTGGCGCCAGTTTAGCACACCATCTGTCAAATGCACACAATGACACCAATTTCTTTTATTAAAAGATAATGATCTTACCTCCAGTCATTTAATAGTCAGCACTCACATAAGCTGGGATGATTTTTCATATGTTTATTTGGGAAGACTCTGGCAAAGATCGTTCCATTCCTTCCTCGTTTATTGCTCTTGAAAGTCTAATTTCCCTTGATGAAAAGCAGTGTTTCCAATGACAGAAAAAAGTAATTAAATATATTCAGTTCCTAGCTAACTTATCTCATTGACAACAATCTAAATAGCTGAATAATTGTGTAAGAGGAATGGCAGTAAAACAGCAATACGAGTTACAGGAAATTAGAGGCCTCTGATCTGTCCCTCTGGACACAGCCTTGTGTTGACTGTATATGCCCAGAATGGGCATAATGACTCATATTTACTGCCCTGTGAGTTGTGCCCTTCTCTATCATACACTGATACAAGCAGAGCTGAAGTAATCTGAAATGAAATGTGTGACAAAGCCATCTCCATCTGTTTGAACTAGAAAACCAGAGATCAAAGTGTTAGACAAATAAGTCTCCAAACGTGGCTTGGGCATTCTGTTTTCATGTTTAGGCTTTCTTCTAAATGAAAATTTGCCATTGAAAGTTTTGTTTAAACAAGACCGCTGCTCACTCATGTAATTTAATGAAAAGCTAAAGAAGAAAATGAGAATTCACTGAGTTTATGACTATTGAAAGAAAAGGGACTAATTATACTGGGAGGTCCTTTAGTGAACTAGTTTCATAATTGGACAGAGAACACTCAAAATGTGAAAGTGGCAAACCTGCTCTGAAACAGACATCCTTTGAAATTGATTCACCCAGAGATTGTGGCAGTACTATAGCAATGACTTTGAAGTGTGTGAGTGACTTACACACATCAGATGCTTTTATTTGGGTCATCATCTCTTAAAGGATCAAATTAAAATGGCATGCTTTCTCTCCTCCTATACATCTAAAACCTGCATATTCACACTATTTACATAAAATTGTATATCATTTACCATACTATAAGTTTAAAATAAAGATATGAACCTTAGCTACCAATGGAAAAAAAAAAAAGAAATTCAGATTTTCAGTTAGTTGGAAGGCTTTTTAGAGTAATTATTCAGAATATTTAGAGTAAAAATTATTCAGGATATTTACAGTAAATATTCACAAATATTCAGTGGGAAGCCTGGCATGTTGCAGTCCATGGGGTCACAAAGAGTCGGACACGACTGAGCAATTGAACTGAACTGATTCACAAATATTTAGGTTTTTACAACACCCCCACAGACAACAGCATTCAGGTATGTTCTTACCAGGATGCCTTTATAACATTGATGTGCCCTTCGTACTCTGAAAAGTATGGCAGAGTGCAGGTAAGTGGGAGTAGTATTGTCCTCTGTATGGCGATATAGATGGCTTATTTTTAAGCAAGTGTTTTGAAAATATTAGCATAGGAAGTATTATCAAAAATAATTCCTTTTCCACTTCTTATATGGCATAAAACATGATGATCTTTGTGTAAGGCTACTGAGAGTACAGTTTATCTTATGTGAAAAGTATTAGGGGTATTCTTTCATTAGTTCTGCTTTGATAAATGTAAAAACTTAATGTTCCTATTCAGTTTATACTCAATTAGTCCTACCTACTCTGCACTTGGAAAGGAATAACACTGATAAGAATCCAAAACTTCTCACTACTTAATCCTTTCTATGAGTTTCCTGACAATGTCCCTGGCTGTCCTTGCTTCAACCCTAATTCCAACCGGTTTAGAAAAAGATGTCACTAATATATTTAATGTGGGGATCATACAGACACCAAACTATGGGGAGAAATTATTTCAAAGCAGGTCATGTTTGAGAGTACATGGGACACTCTTAAAATTCTTTGGGGCAGCTGGGAAAATCTGGGGCCATCTTGAATCTCCTTGTGACCTAACTGTTAGTGTTGTCAAAATCCCATGTCTTTAGGATTAATCTTTCATGAATGGTTTTACTAAAGTGCTCTTCGTTAGTTCTGCTTTTTCTGGCTCTGATATCATCCAGGGTTTCAATCATGGGTTCAGAGCAGCCTTTAAGTCTCTATCTTTCCATTTGTTATTGTCTGGATTTACTCTACAGAGAAAGAAAATTGCTAGCAATGCCTAATCTTCCAAAGTTAAGAAGACAACTTCTGTTTCCTGAAAACCTATATAACAATTCCAGGAAAGACTAATCTGTCTTGCTTTGGTTACATGCACCTCTCTCAAGCAATCAGTGAGGGAGGCAGATTGTTTTTTTCCCCCCTCACATGCTATAGTGGGAGGGTGGGGTACATGATTGATTATCCCATGAGGATTATGGAAGAAGCAATTCTGGGCAGGTATGAAATCACAAATACTCACTTTTTGAGGATGACACCTGTAAGTGATATAGATGGGATTTAAATCTAGATTCTGACACTAAAACTCTTGTTCTTTATAATGCACTGTGCTGCTTGTTCTACACATAAAGATAATAAATGATGACAAATTTTAGGCAACACATTTTTAATAAATTTCAATTTATTCTGATTCTGGTGGCTTTATTGATGTGGTTCTCCATATGCACTTTGACAGTGATGTATTGGTTTATTAAGACACAGTTTTGTTTTGTTTTTTTGTTGTTTTGTCAGTTTCTCCTTTTCTGTATTAATAACTGGGCTGCAGTCAAATCACAGGATGTGATCGTTTGGGTTGGAGTGAGTTGAGTGTAGTCTTTTCCAGGTATGAACTGTGAACCAATACTTCAATTTGCTCAATATTAAGAAAACTCTACAACAAAAACTCAGGTTTGAATAATATTCACTGTTATATCTGGTTACAACACTAACACCTGGAAAATGATGACATTCACTGACTAAATACAAGATAAGAAAAATAATAAGTATATGAAAAGCCAACTTGTTTTCTTAATCTAATTCATTAATGGCTAAACTGTGTGAGTTCAGCATTATACAATATTCACAAGCTTATATTGATCACATTTCAGACAGGAGGATACAAGAGAAATTAAGAAATTTGCCCAAAGTTACACATCTCAAAGTGGTAAAGTCTAAATTCAAACCCACAGCTTTCTGACTAAACAGCCAGGGGACTTCAGACCCACTCTGTGAGTATCACGGTCACATGGACCAGGGTTCTTAGCCTTCCTCAATCAATAGAAATGGACTAGAGACCAGACGAGAAGTTCTGACACAGCTTTGTTGGGGCCCCTTGCTGCAGCAATGGACACAGGAACATGGAACAGGTTCTCTTGCTTGCTAGCTCACCGAGGAGATGCAGACTTGTTTCTTGTATCTGATGAGGGTATGGATGGCTTGGGTGTTTTGCCCCCCACTCCGGTGGTGGTGGGTGCAGGAGGCCTGCGCAGCGTTCTGCTTTTACTCCAGACACACTGTTTTTGCTCCTGACTCTTTAGAAGAGGCTGCTAAGTTTTTGTGTCTTTTTGTATCTCATGTCTAGAATTTGTCCCAGCTGCACTGTGCAAGCAGTTATTTTAAGTCCCAAATAGTTTCTTTGTTTTTTGTTGCTGGAAGAGGGTTTTGTTCAGGTACAAGAATTGCAGCACTGCAGCAGAGGGCCCTGGGTCCAACCACGTGCCCCACAGAAAGTCCAGGTGGCTCTGCTCAGGGTAAGAGTTGCTGCGGAGTTTAGCCCATGATAGAGAGAGTCTGTCCCGCCACTCAGCTGTGACTCTCATGGAAAAGGGTCGTGCCTGCATCTCTGCACTCCCATTTGCTAGCCCAGTACTTACCTACCTCACATGAATGATTTACAGATAATAAACAGATGTCTCACTGGTCTATATTCAGGCACATATGTCACTTTGAAAGAATAATTATTTAAAATTTCCCTAAAATTAATTTAGCAATAGCAGCTATCTATTTGAAATTTAAGTTTTCAGTTCAAGAGTAAGATTAAGCTATGATTTATGCCTAGTGAAACAAGTCAGAGAAAGAGAAATACTAGATGCTTTCAATTATATGTGGAATCTACAAAAATATGATGAATGATCCATTAAAATAAAAACCAATTCATAGATACAGAGAATAAACTGGCAGTTACCAGAGGGAAATGTGGAGGGGAAGAAAGGTGAAGAGAATTTAAAGGTACAAACCATTAAGTATAAAATAAAGGCCCAGCAGGTAAAGGATCTGCTCCAATGCAGGAGACGCAAGAGAAGTCGGTTTGATCTCTGGGTAGTGAAGATTCCCTAGAGGAGGAAATGGCAATCCACTCCAGTATTCTCGGCCTGAAAAATCCCACAGACAGAGGAGCCTGGTAGACTACATTCCAAAGGGTCACAGTCGGACATGACTGAGCAACTAAGAAAAATATGTTACAAGGATGTAATGTACAGTGCAAGAAATATAGTCCTTATTTTATAACGTTATATGGAGTATAACCTATAATACTGAATCATTGTGTTTTACACCTGAAAC
This sequence comes from Madoqua kirkii, assembly GCA_006408675.1. Lineage (NCBI taxonomy): Eukaryota > Metazoa > Chordata > Mammalia > Artiodactyla > Bovidae > Madoqua > Madoqua kirkii. The sequence continues at coordinate 19,973 of SJYC01012278.1, read as the reverse complement.
TAATGTAAGTAATGTAAGTCAGCTATAATTTTTAAATGCTTAATTAAAAAGTTTAGGTATGATTTCCATTCAGTTAATAATAGAAATAGCACAGCTTATAGATTGTTCTCTTTATGTAATCATTTCTGTTAAAGGAGGAGACATTGTGTAAATACATCATAGCATTTCAAAATAATAATCATTTCAATATTCAGCAAATCCCTGGGTCCTCATGAACAAGCTAAGAAACTAAACTAGAGAAGCTGAGGAAGGGAGCCATTTACACAGGAAATATAAAGTAAGACAGTGCTATGTGAGCGATGAAAATATATGCATGCCTCCTTTTACTTTTTAAGTAGAATAACCAGACTATGGGTTTATTCTCCTGCAAGCTTTGGTAAGTTTTTCTGTAAAGGGGCAAACACCAGTTTAGTCTGCGACAGCTGTAAGGCTTTTGTCATCCATAAGGTCACAGCTACCCACCTCTGCCACCAGTAGCACAAAAGCAGCCAGAGATAATGAGTAACTGAATTAGCGTGGCTATGTTTCAATAAAACTTCAATTACAGAAACACGTGGTGGGCTGGACTTGTTCTGTAGGTTGTGGTTAGCCAAAGTAGCAAAATAGGAGATTAATTTGAGAGCTCTTTAAGTTTTCCTTCCTACTTTTAGGACAGATCCTCCCTCAGGTCCCAGTGACATCTAAGCACCACCTAAAAAGCTCAGCAGTCCCTTACCCCGCTTCCTCCATGACACCTCAGCTAGCTTTTCTTTCCTTGTATACTGATCGCCGTTTCTCACAGACTCTTCACACACTCTGTAGCTTCTTCTAAGGGGTATTTGTATCTCAGAGCAAGAGTCTTAGAGGCACAGTGTCTTGGCCAACATAATTGATCCCCCAAAGGAAAAAAAAAAAAAAACTCTTGAGAGTCCCCTAGACTGCAAGATCAAACCAGTCAGTCCTAGAGGAAATCAACCCTGACTATTCATTGGAAGGGCTGATGCTGAAGCTGAAGCTCAGATACTTTGGGCACCTGATGCAAACAGCTGACTCCCTGATGCTGGGAAAGATGGAAGGCAGGAGGAGAAGGGGATGACAGAGTGTGAGATGGTTAGATAGCATCATAAACTCAGTGGACATGAATTAATGCAAACTCCAGGATATACTGAAGGACAGGGAAGCCTGTCATGCTGCAGTCCATGGGGTTGCTCTGAGTCAGACACGACTTAGCAATGGAACAACAACAACTTGTAAATCATCTAGGTATTTCAGAAAGTAGAAATTCTTTGGCAGTGTCTTCTACAAAATGCACTGCAGTCAGTTGTTTCTTGTGCTGACTTTTGAAAACATTTACTGCCATACATGTTTATATCAAATTGAATATTTTGTTTTATACTTCTTTACCATGTATTGTAGCCATTACTAATCTGGTTGGAGGACCTATTTTGAAAGGCTGTTTTATCCATTTGTGTGATGCCTGGTAGGGTTTAAAACTGATGAACCCACTTCCTATATGTATGCCTAGAATTTCTTCAAAGAATCATCACCCAGCACAGGCTGTCCCTTATTCTCTTCCATTGACTTAGATCTGAGTTAAAAACGAGCACTGGCCAAGTATGTACTCAGACTGCACAATTACCATCCATGCATGTACCAACAGTTCAAGCCGCCTGGGTGAAAAAGACGAAAAAGTTTCTTGTCTTTTCCTAAGAGGGACCATTATCAGTGATAGGAAAATAATAATACTATAATGAATATTGTCTATGTAATCATTTAAAATATTTAGTTTTCTTTGATTGCCATAAATTCTGCTAATCTAGAAATTCACTTCAGATATGCTAGAATTCAACATATATGATATTTCCAGTTCATGGGTGATTCTTAATTTGTCTGATATGACATATAGTATGCTGGACATGTCATACCTTTCCACACTTAATTGCTGTAATTACATCATTTAACTTTACACTTAGTCAAGCTCTGAACACTATAATAAAAACTTCAACTTCCATCGTGATTTTAAAATTTTCAGTTCTTTTTTATTTTTAACATAGACTTGAAAAAATCAGCAATTGTTTTTAAAGGAGATTTTGGATGAGTTGGAATGTTTGAAATGATCACAGTGTAACTAAAATGTCTTAGCAGGAAGTCTCTGACTTGAAAGAGGCTTTCAGTCAGTTGCTTCTTTAGGACCAAATGGCACCCGACTCCAGTACTCTTGCCTGGAAAATCCCATGTACAGAGGAGCCTGGTAGGCTGCAGTCCATGAGGTCACTAAGAGTCAGACACAACTGAGCAACTTCACTCTCACTTTTCACTTTCCTACATTGGAGAAGGAAATGGCAACCCACTGCAGTGTTCTTGCCTGGAGAATCCCAGGGACGGGGGCACCTGGTGGGCTGCCATTTATGGGGTCACACAGAATCAGACATGACTGATGTGATTTAGCAGCAGCAGCAGCAGGGGCTCCCCAAAGGCTCAGCAAGTAAAGAATCCACCCATAATGGAGAAGATCCAGGAGACAAGGGTTCAACCCCTGAGTCAGGAGGATCTGCTGAAGAAGGGAGTAGCAACCCACTCCAGTATTCTTGCCTGGAGAATCCCCATGGACAGAGGAGCCTGGTGGGTACAGTCCATGGCGTCACAAAGAGTCGGACACAACTGAGCACATAAGCACAGCTAGATTCTGATTCTCCTGAGATCAGTGAGGACCCCTCTCTACAGCTCTTCTAGCGTGCTCTCTAGAACTTTACTCTTTAATTTAGAAGTATCAGGCCACTTGCTAACCTAGAGAGCCTGGTTTTCCTTTTTGTTGTGTTTTGTTTTGCTCACTGCAGTTTTGGGATAGCAGTTTCATTATGAAATATCTCTCGCATTGACTCAAAATTAATCTTAGATTGTTAGCAACTCTATGAACAGTCTATAAACAAAGCAGATTTTGAATGATTTAGCTATATGAAAATATTTTATAAACTGTAAAATGTTTAATAAATATTATGAGTTATTATAATTCTTAAGCCTTCTGTGGAAAACATTGGCACCTAGATGTCATTTCTGATTTAAGTGAATGCCAAGAGGTATTTCACTGTTCAGAATAAGACAGTATGTAATATATAGCTTGCTAATATCAAATAAAAATGAGAAACAAGAAAATTATTTATAAAAATACTTAAAATATGATAGTCATTATAATCATTATAATCATCCATTCCATTATAAGTATTTCAAATATGTACTATTATGGAATATTATAATTAGTCCATAAATGGTCTGTTTTAGCAATGATTTGAAATGTGATTGAATCATCATTGAAATAGCACTGCAGTGCTTTTCTAGAGAGAAACTCAGAGATTATGACACTGAAGTAGCCGAAAAAGAAGTATATATAAATGCCTAGTATTCTGCCAGGCATTATACAAAAGGGAAAAGGACTAGATGACACACGTTATGCCATGAAAGAATACACTTCTTGGGAAAAGACAAAGAGATTGCAAAAGACACATGAAAAGATATACCAGAGTTACTAATTTACCCTCAAATTAGTTAAGGCTGTGTTATAAAAGACCAGCCAGATATAAAGTATTTTTGCAAAAAATAATTATTGCCAGATGAAGGGCATTTTGGTCAGCAAAGGAGGATATGCTAAGAGATCCACTTTTGCTGTCATGATAGCTACTGCATGGGATATACTCATTGAGGATAAACATTTCTTGTGCCTACAATGCAGGGTGAGCCAGAGAGATCCCTTAATAAAGGAAGATTTTCATTGAAAAATTATCACCATTTACTAGTTTGTGAGATTTTTTCCTGAATAATTAATCAATGCAGATACTGTGAACATAATTGTAATTAAGAAACACTTTCTTGTGTTTCTAATAATTGAATGTCTATGCTGCTGCTGCTAAGTCACTTCAGTCATGTCCAACTCTGTGTGACCCCATAGACAGCAGCCCACCAGGCTCCCCCGTCCCTGGGTTTCTCAAAGAAAGAACACTGGAATGGGTTGCCATTTCCTTCTCCAGTGCATGAAAGTGAAAAGTGAAAGTGAAGTCGCTCAGTTGTGTCCGACTCTTCGCAACCCCATGAACTGCAGCCCACCAGGCTCCTCCGTCCATGGGATTTTCTAGGCAAGAGTACTGGAGTGGGGTGCCATTGCCTTCTCCAAATGCTAGAAAGTGGAAAATACAATCAGAAGTTTTCTAACTTTATGCTATGTATTTTTCAACAAATATCAATTTATTTAGTGTTCTATTTTGAGTGTAAAGAAAGAGTTAAGAATTTCTGGAAATTAGTTGGCAAATTCATGGAGAAACTGAGATAATCTTTTTAATGAGTGAAGTGGGGGCAGTTGAGTCAATAATGAATAATGGAGATTCAAGGCAAGAAATGTACCTTCTCTCACGCAGCTAAAGAATATGTACGTAGATTTACAGTCTATTGACAGGAAGAGAGAGTACAAATAATAAAGATTTGACTTTGTTGTGACAATAAAAGAACTTCTATTATTGTGACACTTTGAATTTTCCAAAAGGCCTTTGGTATTGATTGTAATTCTTCTACTAAGCATATGTGTGAATACAAACATTTCAACTTTATTTATTCCCATCGATGTGTACTTCAGTGTATTATAAAGCCCTAGTATTGTTGTTCATTCTGTCACACATTTCAAGTTTACTATTGATCTAATATTAAATGATAAATATGACCAGAAATTGTACATTGGTCTGCTCATTTGCTGGTATTAGATCCTTCATATTTGTTTAACAACTTAGTGAGAAACAGTGTAACAACAGTTGTCAGCTTCCACTATCTTCTTTCCTGAAGAAATGTGTGTGTGCACGTGTATGTGCTCTGTTGTGTCTGACTTTGCAACCCCATAGACAGTAGCCCAACCAGGCATCGCTGTCCATGGAATTTTCCAGGCAAGAAGACTGGAGCAGGTTGCCACTTCCTTCTCCAGGGGATCTTCCTGACCCAGGGATCGAACCTGTGTCTCTTGCATCTCCTGCACTGGCAGGTGGATTCTTTACCACTGCAACACCTGGGAATCAGAAACAAAGAAATATACTTCTACTGAAATGTTGTAAAATTTCCTATTACATCACAACCTCTGTATAGGGAGAGAAAAGTAAAGTGTATGTTTTGGTTTTGACTATACTTTGGTAACAGCGCTTTCTGCCATAATTATAGGGTCCTGATTTTAAAACTCCAGTGCCTGGGATTTGCATACAAATTCCTTATTCTTTGAGAAAACCAGATAGCTATCATTTTATTCTAGTATGACTTACTTTTATTTTAAAACTCAGCTTAGTCTGCAGGCTGAGGTTCTATAAAACACCTAAAGTAAATGTCTCCTACATTGAGTTTAGCCCAGATACTATAATTTTAGGTATGACTTGTTATGCTTTCTTGCTGTTTTTTCTTTCGTCTTGCCCTTGAAAATATAAAAGCTGAAATGGTTTTATTTTTCCAAAAGCAGTTTATCTATTCTACAGTATGGCTATCGTCCCTTTTCTATGTTTGCTTCAGCTGTCACTCTTTAAGGCCAGCTTAAGGAAGTTTAAAAAACATCTTCAGTGCCTTTTTGGCTCAGTGCTGAGACTGGTGTTGGTTTGATTCTCATGCATCAGCCATTCTCATCACGTCTGACCCAAGGAACTTGAAGACGTTTTCCACAAAAGATTGACAGAAAGGAAGAAATTCAGCATGATTTTAAGTGCACCACTGAAGCCTTTCAGGCCCTGATGAGCAAATATTTGAGAACTCCGACATTAGTGCTGAAATTAAGCTTGCTACTGGATCTGAAATTGCAATTCATTTGTAACTGCCTCCTGAATACATAGAGTCACGATGTGGTTAACACAAGGGACTTTCTAACATGCTGTTAGAGCTCTCTGTGAACACTCTTACCAATACAATGAGAAGACTCTCTTCTAAAATTGACTTTTTCTCTTAAGCAAAAATATTTGTACATACTATCAGAAAATATTTTTAAAAATTATCTTTCCTCTGTCCTTCGAGCCTTAAGCAAGAAAATAGTCACATATCCAACTAGGACAAGCTGTGTCCTCCTTGCTTCATCGTCCATACCTGGTCCCTTGGGAATTCATAAACTCTATGAGGCTTTCCTAAAAGTTTATTCCTGGATATGATGTTTCACTGCAAATTTAACAACACAATTATTTCTGAGAGCTGGAAAAAGGTGTATAAGATAGATAAACAGAGAGACATATAGATACAGGTAGAGAGACCACCTTTCTGAATCCAAATGTGTTACAGTCCCTTGAATCCAGTCTTTCTCACCCACTTCCATTCCCCAGTGCCCTTTCTTTCAATATCCAACTTTAATCACCCAGACCCCTTTGCACCATGGGTATAACCTTGTGACAACTTTCCACGATGCAGTAGTTGTACATTAGCTTCTCATCAGATATTTAGGATGCACTACCACGGGAAGACCTTTTTAAGCAGTACCCAGATCTTCCACATTCATGAAGAATGGAAGATGGAGGTATACAAATTCTTGTTTCCACTCACCCTCTCGGAGGAGTTACTAACACGTAGTATCCATCCATTACTGCCAGTGCTCTCTGTCTCTGTTCTACACTGAGTGTAAAAGACTCACTTATTGTTTGTTAGCCCTTTCAGTACATATGCCAATGTCTAGTCATAGATGTAGTAAGCATTTTTCTAAACCCTAGTCTTATCATCCTTGACAATGAGCTTCCTTCCCAAACGCATACACTCTAAGATTGGAATTTTTTTTTTTTTTGGTCTGAATCAAATTTTCAGAACTTGTAGTGACCTGGACTCACAAAGGCACAAATATCAGTGTGAACAGTCTAAATAGATCTAAGTCCTGATGGAGGTGGTGTAAAAACCTCATTCCTAGGTTACCATTCCATTACACTTAGAGTTTTGTAACCAAAAATGGGAGTCCAGCTGCTCCCTGCACAAAAGCCAACAAAAAGGCAAGTTGGTGGAAAGTTTGCTTTATTTCAAATGCCTGCAACTGGGGTAGGGGGGGATTGGGGTAAGCATCGATGCCTGTCCAAAGGCCACCTCTCCCCCACTGGAAGTCTGTGGGCCAGAGTTTTTATAGATGGAAGGAGGAGGCTGCATGTAGAAACAGTGCGGTCAGCTCTAATGATCATCTTCAAAGCAGTCATCAGTGGCCTGGCCAGCGTCCTCTTGACTGCTTTGAGTACGAGTCATCTTCAGCTCCAAGGGCAGTTGGTTCTCATTTCCTGAGGGCAGTTCTGAGAATTGGGGCAGCTGTGTCATGGTGCCATTTGGTCATTGCCCAGTTAACTTTTCCGCCTAGTGGGGTTTCAGTATCTATGAAAGAGCTCAAAGGACATAGAATATTATCTATAGTCCCTTAGGAGGAACTAGAAGTCCTTGACTTTGCTTAATGACTAAACTATGATTATTTTGTCTTGTTTGCCTAAGATTTCTTTTGCTTCTCCATGTTTTCACTTCCCTGATTAAACTTATTCTTTGGCTAGAGTTTTTCCACAAGATGTGTATAAGAGACAGATTTAGTATCACCTGCAGACATTTTACTGTATCGTGTGTCTATTTGGGACACAAATGTGGTCATGAAACACCAAGCTTATTTGTACAGAATGATTACTTCTTCAGCCAAATAGTACTATGTCGACAAAACGTACTTAAGAGTTCTAAATACACAGGAAAAAATTTAGTATTTATTGATAGATTTGCAGAATGTAGTTAAGATTTGATAGGTCTGTAAACCATAGTTAAGATGTAGGTTGCTGATGTTAAATAGAAGAGAGTAGATTTTACTAAAAAACTTTAATGAAAGATTGTGTAATGATCACTTCAGTGTTTTAAAAACCAAACAGGAATAGAGTCTGAATTTTATGTTGTCGTTCAGTTCAGTTGTTCAGTCATATCCAACTCTGTGATCCCATGGACTGCAGCATTCCAGGCTTCCCTGTCTATCACCAACTCCCAGAGCATGCTCAAACACATGTCCATTGAGTCGGTGATGCCATCTAATCATCTCACCCTCTGTCATCCCCTTTTCCTGCCTTCATTCTTGCCCAGCATCAGGGTCTTTTCCAGGAGTCAGTTCTTCACAAGAGGTGGCCAAAGCTGGAGTTTCAGCTTCAGCATCAGTCCTTCTAATGAATATTCAGGGTTCATTTCCTTCAGGATTGACTGGTTTGATCTCCTTGCAGTCTCTTTATGTTGTCATTAAACTAATCTTTATTTTTCTCCAAAAGTGTCAACAAAATTTCTATTCTCCCCTGACCTCATATCATTAAAATTTCATTTGAATATTTTTCTTCCATACACTTAGCTATGATTTTTTGTTAATTCTTTTGAATTCCTTAATTAAAAGTCTTTGGAGACAAAAGAATTACAGAGTTTATACTCAAGTTACAGACTGTATTCCATTCAACACAAAATCATGATATTAGTTTATTTTTAATAAGCAGAGTGTCGTTTGACTTTTGTGGGAGAATAGTCATAGCATGTTGGACAGTCCAATTCTAGGCATGTCTGCAAGTCTGCCTTGAGAACTGTGGCAACAGAGTAACACATTTAGATAACACTGTGTACCTGAAACACATCTGTAGGGGAGACAACTGGCAATAACCTTAAATAATGTATTTTATAAGAATCAGAAAGAGTGAGAGACTAGACTTGTGGTTTTCTTTCCAGTTTTCTCTAGTGCATTAGAGGATATCAGTCTCTCCACATGCCTGCTTGGCAAAAATACAGGGAGTAAGTATCTCTCTCCCCCAGCCTCCCCCAAAATTAAATGCTTCATCACACTACAGTAACTCATGCTTATCACTATTTTGACTTTTTACTTTGAATTTTTTGGTTTTGAATTTTTTGGTTTTATTCTTAGAAGTGTTTTAAAGCATATCCTGTCAAAACTATTACTATGGAACTTCCCTGGCAGCACAGAGTTTCAGATGTTATGCTTCCACTGCAGAGAGCACAAGTTCAATCCCTGGTTGGGGAACTAAAATTCCACATGCTGCATGGAGTGGCAAAAAAATAAATAAATAAAATTAAGCATTATTTTAATAAACATTCTTATAACAATAACTTGTATGTTTACCTATATAGTTTTTTCATGATATTTTTCACATCTGTTACCTGATTCAGTCTTAGGGAGGGTGGATAAAATTACCATAAGGAAGTAAGAGGATGAGATGGTTGGATGGCATCACCAACTCGATGAACATGAGTTTGAGCAAATTCCAGGAGTTGGTGATGGACAGTGAAGCCTGGAATGCTGCAGTCCGTGGGGTTGAAAAAAATCAGACACAACTGAGCGACTGAACTGACTGAAGGAAGGAAAGCATACATCATAATCTTTCTATTAGAGCTGAGGAAAATACCACAATACCATATGCATTACATATGTTCACACAATTAATTAGTAGTAGAAGTCAGGTCTCCTAATTCTGCATTTAGAAAGACTTCACCACATCAATTTGCGCACTTCCAGAAGCATGCTTTTTAAGCCTATTTCTAGAGGCATCCTTTCTCATTTTTAATGAAAAGTGAAAATGAAAGTCTCTCAGTTGTGTGTGACTCTTTGAACGCCATGGACTGTAGCCCACTAGGCTCCTCTGTCTGTGGAATTCTGCAGGCAGAATATTAGAAGTGGATGGCCATTTCTTTGTCCAATAGATCTTCCTGACCCAGGGATCAACCCTGGTCCCTTGGATTTCAGGCAGATTCTTTACCATCTGAGCCACCAAAATTCCTCTCAAAAAAATGTACCCTCTCAATTCCAAAGCTGTTCTCAACTTTTGCTCATTTTTCTGCTGGATTTGCTGAAAAGTTAGAAGTACAACTGAGCATTCTGTTTTTACATCCTCATCTCCTTTTGTCTCTGAAATATGTGATTTGGACTGGAATGCAAAAGTAGGAAGTCAAGAAACACCTAGCATAACAGGGAAATTTGGCCTTGGAATATGGAATGAAACAGGGTAAAGGCTAAAACAGAGTTTTGTCAAGGGAATGCACTGGTCATAATAAACACCATCTTCCAATACACAAGAGAAGACTTTACTCATGGACAACACCAGGTGATCAACTGAAATCAGATTGATTATATTCTTTGCAGCCGAAGATGGAGAAGCTCTATACAGTCAGCAAAAAAAAGACCAGGAGCTCACTGTGGCTCAGATCATGAACTCCTTATTGCCAAATTCAGAATGAAATTGAAGAAAGTAGGGAAAACCACTAGACCATTCAGGTATGACCTAAATCAAATCCCTTATGATTATACAGTGGAAGTGAGAAATAGATTTAAGGGACTAGAACTGATAGAGTGCCTGATGAACTATGGACAGAGATTTGTGACATTGTACAGGAGACAGGGATCATGAGCTTTCCCATGGAAAGAAATGCAAAAGAGCAAAATGGCTGTCTAAGGAGGCCTTACAAAGATCTGTGAAAAGAAGACAAGTGAAAAGCAAAGGAGAAAAGGAAAGATATAAGCATCTGAATGCAGAGTTCCAAAGAATAGCAAGGAGAAATAAGAAAGCCTTCCTCAGCAATCAGTGCAAAGAAATGGAGGAAAACAACAGAATGGGAGAGACTAGAGATCTCTTCAAGAAAATTAGAGATACTGAGGGAACACTTCATGCAAAGATGGACTAGATAAGGGACAGAAACGGTATGGACCTAACAGAAGCAGAAGATATTGAGAAGAGATGGCAAGAATACACAGAAGAACTGAACAAAAAAGAGCTTCACAACCCAGATAATCACAATGGTATGATGACTCACCTAGAGCCAGACATCCTGGAATGTGAAGTCAAGTGGGCCTTAGAAAGCATCACTAACAATACATGAACCGTGAACTTCCTGATGTTCAAGTTGGTTTTAGAAAAGGCACAGGAACCAGAGATCAAATTGCCAACATCTGCTGGATCATGGAAAAAAAGCAAGAGAGCTGCAGAAAAATATCTATTTCTGCTTTACTGACTATGCCAAAACCTTTGACTGTATGAATCACAATAAACTGTGGAAAATTCTAAAAGACATGGGAATACCAGACCATCTGACCTGTCTCTTGAGACATCTGTATGCAGGCCAGGAAGCAACAGTTAGAAACTGACATGGAACAACAGACTGGTTTCAAATAGGAAAAGGAGTACGTCAAGCTTGTATAGTGAAAGTGAAGTCGCTCAGTCGTGTCCGACTATTTGTGACCCCGTGGACTGTAGCCTACCAGGCTCCTCCGTCCGTGGGATTTTTCAGGCAAGAATACCAGAGTAGGTTGCCGTTTCCTTCTCCAGGAGATCTTCCCACCCAGGGACTGAACCCAGGTCTCCCACATTGCAGGCAGACGCTTTACCATCTGAGCCACCAGGGAAGATTCTAAGGCTGTATACCGTCACCCTTATTTAACTTATATGCAAAGTACATCATGAGAAACGCTGGACTGGAAGAAACACAAGCTGGAATCAAGATTGCCAGGAGAAATATCAATAACCTCAGATATGCAGATGATACCACCCTTATGGCAGAAAGTGAAGATGAACTAAAAAGCCTCTTGATGAAAGTGAAAGTGGAGAGTGAAAAAGTTGGCTTAAAGCTCAACATTTAGAAAACAAAGATCATGGCATCTGGTCCCATCACTTCATGGAAAATAGATGGTGAAACAGTGGAAACAGTGTCAGACTTTATTTTGGGGGGATCCAAAATCACTGCAGATGGTGACTGCAGCCATAGAGAAATATCAATAACCTCAGATATGCAGATGACACCACCCTTATGGCAGAAAGTGAAGATGAACTAAAAAGCCTCTTGATGAAAGTGAAAGTGGAGAGTGAAAAAGTTGGCTTAAAGTTCAACATTCAGAAAACAAAAATCCTGGCATCTGGTCACATCACTTCATGGGAAATAGATGGGGAAACAGTGGAAACAGTGTCAGACTTTATTTTTGGGGGCTCCAAGATCACAGCAGATGGTGATTGCAGCCATGAAATTAAAAGATGCTTACTTGGAAGAAAAGTTATGACCGACCTAGATAGCATATTCAAAAGCAGAGACATTACTTTGCCGACTAAGGTTTCTTCTAGTCAACACTATGGTTTTTCCTGTGGTCATGTATGGATGTGAGACTTGGAATGTGAAGAAGGCTCAGTGCCAAAGAATTGATGCTTTTGAACTGTGATGTTGGAGAAGACTCTTGAGAGTCCCTTGGACTGCAAAGAGATCCAACCAGTCCATTCTGAAGGAGATCAGCCCTGGGATTTCTTTGGAAGGAATGATGCTAAAGCTGAAACTCCAGTACTTTGGCCACCTCATGGAAGAGTTGACTCTTTGGAAAAGACTCTGATCTGGGAGGGATTGGGGGCAAGAGGAGAAGGGGATGACAGAGGATGAGATGGCTGGACGGCATCACTGATTCGATGGACGTGAGTCTGAGTGAACTCCGGGAGTTGGTGATGGACAGGGAGGCCTGGCATGCTGCGGTCCATGGGGTCACAAAGAGTCTGACACGACTGAGCTCCTGAACTGAATGTATCTTCATCGAACTACCTTGTGCTTCCTTTTTACATTCTCTCTCATAGTCTCAATCATCTCAGTCATCTCAATCACCTGACCTGGGGGATTTTTGAAGGGATTGGAGCAAGGCAACATCAGGATTTATTTTTATTTTTATTCAACTTGTGGTTGTTGAGAATCTACCACGTGCCAGGCACTACTCTAGAGCTGAAAGGAAAATAATCTTGCCCAGATGTAGCTTGCCTTCTAGTGGGAGGAGACAGATAGTAAATATAGACACAAATTAAATGAGAAAGACAATAGGGTGTGCCAGTAGGATCTAAAATAAATGTGGATTATGGTTCTCCAGAGAAGCAAGACTAATAAGCTGTATATACATACCCTTCTGCTTCAGGGACTCCAGGCTGATGGTTTTCATCACTGCTGGTTGAATGCCATTTCAAAAGGTAAAAAGCTGAGTGACTTAGCCTGTCAATGTACCACTGATGCAGAGCTCTCCACTGGCATGTCATGTCTGTTTCATGATACTCTTCAGGCTCAGTGCATACAGAGGAGGCGTGGGGTGGCTAGTGCCACTACATCAGTTATATGCATTGCCAGCAACCCTATCTGGGTCTCTTGAGTCTCCTCCAGTCTACCATATATGGTGCCATGCAAACATTATTACTTAAGTATGTATGCACTCTGGTGTGAAAAAGCACTGGTCTATTTTATAAAGTGAATCTTATTTACCTACAGTTGTTGAACCAGATTCCCTGTCATTCCTTTTGGCATTTTTGTGTGTATGCGCTTGATAGTGTATTGAGTCTGTAAAATTCTTTTTATATACTATGCCCTACTCTAAGTATCTTACATGTATTAGCATGTGTAATTAAAAAGAGAAGCATATTCAGTATAAAGGGACAGCAAAGAAAAGTAGTGCTCCAAGATTTTAATAGGATACTGATGTGAAGGTTCTGCCTTACCTCTCAGAGGCCAGACTGATGTTGATTTCATAACTCTTCTATGTCTCTGCATCCTGATATATTCAGAATGTTCCCTATTTTGCCATCCTCTTTTTAGATCCTGTCTGTCTGACTGCTGCCCTCTATGTTCTCCCCGCTTTCATTCTTGTATTATACTTTCTCTTCAATTCTTCTCAGCTTTCATGGAAAGCTAATCATATGACAGGCAGGTTAAATGGGAAAGAAGGAATGCCAGGGACAGAAGCGTTAGCCCTAGTCAGTCAGAGCCCCTGCTGGGCGGGAGATTGGCCCATCACATTGCACAGGCATTACATTTCACACTCTGCTCTTCTTGGCCTTATTAATCCCTGCTGAGCACTAAGCAGAAATAACTCAAGCTCTTTCTTGGTTCAGAATTATTTTGAAGACATAAGGCTCCAGATGAATAGAAATCATTTAGCAGAGATTTCTCTTTACTTTGTTGCCTAAATTGGAAAAGCATGTAAAGATCTTGTACTTTTTATTGTTGGTCAGTCGCTCAGTCATGCCCAGCTCTTTGCCACTCCATGGACTGTAGCACGCCAGGCTTCCCTGTCCTTCACTACCTCCTGGAACTTATTCAAACTCATGTCCATTGAGTCTATGATGCCGTCAATCATTTCATCCTCTGTTGCCCCTGCTCTTCCTGCCCTCAATTTTTCCCAGCATCAGGGTCTTTTTCCAATGAGTTGACTTTTCATATGAATATGTAGGACAAAGGGAAAGGGCAAAAATGTAGGTATGCTGAAACTGTGAAAGAGTGAAAAATAATTATTATTAATAAAAAATTTCAAGCAGTTTCCTAGATATATTAAACAATGACAGAGAAATGCAATTATGAATGCAAATAGGAGAGAAAAAATAGGTCAGTGTATCAAACTGATAATGTCTTTGACAGAAGTATTGAATCTCAACAAGAAATTCCCAGGAAAAAATAAGGGAAAGTGCTATTGAGAGAATTTATGTTCAATTGCTAAGTGCAGCTAATACCAGCCCAGTTTCCCAGTGCTGTGCTGACGTGTGCTGAAAGCTGACTGAGGAGAGAGCTGGATCTCATTTAGGCAGGGCTCAGCATATTATGGACCACAGGTCAACTCTGGCCTACCACCTACTTTCTGCATGGCTCATGAGCTAGGAATGATTTTTACATTTTTAAATGATTCAGAAATAATCAAAGGAAGAATACTATTTTTTGACATGAAAATTGTATGAAATCCAAAGTTCTTAGTGTCCTTCTAGCTGTATTGGAACACAGCTGTGCTCATCTGTTTGTTTGTCCCTGGCTGTTTTCATACCAGGACAGCAGGGCTGAGTAGCTGAGACAGAGACCAGATGGCCCACAAAGCCTAAATCAGGACTGATGCTGAAGCTCCAATACTTTGGACACCTGATGTGAACAGCTGACTCATTGGAAAAGACCCTCATGCTGGGAAAGATAGAGAGCAAAAGGAGAAGAGGGCAGCAGAGGCGGTTGGATAGCATCACTGATTCAATGGACATGAATTTGGGAGAACTCTGGCAGATGGTGAGGGACAGGGAGGCATGGTGTGCTACAGTCCATGGGGTTGTAATGAGTCAGATACAACTTAGCGACTGAACAACAACAACAACAACAACAATGAACAGTGTTGTATATCTTTCACTGTGTGTATTTGTCATTATATCTTCTATAACAAAGGAAGCACACTACTTGTTATTCAGTCGTCAGGCTTCCCTGTCCTTCACTATCTTCTGGAGTTTGCTCAAATTCATGTCCATTGAGTCAGTGGACCATCTCATCCTCTCATCCTCTGCTATCTGTTTTCTCCTCCTGCCTTCAATCTTTCCCAGCATCAGAGTTTTTTCCAATGAGTCAGCTCTTTGAATCAGGTGGCCAAAGTATTAGAGCTTCAGCATTAGTCCTTCCAATGAACATTCAGGGTTGATTCTGTAAGGTTTGACTGATTTGGTCTCCTTGCAGTCCAAAGGACTCTCAAGAGCATTCTCCAGCACCACAGTTTTAAAGCATCAATTCTTCAGCGCTCAGCCTTCTTTATGGTCCAACTCATATCCGTACATGACTACTGGAAAAACCATACAGATCTTTGATTTCACAGACATTTGTCAGCAAAGTGATGTCTCTGCTTTTTAATACACTGTCTAGGTTTATGAAGAATACATCATGCAAAAATGCCAGGCTGGATGAATCACAAGCTGGAAGCAATATAGCTGGGAGAAATATCAACAACCTTAGATATGTAGCTTTCTTTCCAAGGAGCAAGCATCTTTTAATTTCAGGCTGCAGTCACCATCTGCAGTGATTTTGGAACCTAAGGAAATACTGTCACTGTTTCCACATTTTCCCCTTCTATTTGCCATGAAGTTATAGGACCAGATGGCATGATCTTAATTTTTTAATGTTGAGTTTTAAGCCAGCTTTTTCACTTTCCTCTTTCACCCTCATTAAGAAGCTCTTTAGTTCCTTTTCACTTTCTGTCATTAGAGTGGTATCATCTGAATATCTGAGGTTGTTGATATTTCTCCCAGCTGTGTTGATTCTAGCTTGTGATTCATCCAGCCTGGCATTTTGCATGATGTATTCTGCATATAAGTTAAATAAGCAGGGTGACAATATATAGCCTTGTCATATTCTTTTCCCAATTTAGAACCAGTCCATTGTTTCATGTCTAGTTGTAACTATTGCTTCTTGACAGAATTTTCCACAGTTTATTGTGATCCACATAGTCAAAGGCTTTAGCATAGTCAATGAAGAAGAAGTATATGTTTTTCTGGAATTCTCTTGATTTTTCTATGATCTAACAGATGTTGGCAATTTGATCTCTGGCTCATCTTCCGTTTATAAATCCAGCTTGTACATTTGGAAGTTCTCAGTTTACATACTGCTGACGTCTAGCTTGGAGGATTTTGAGCATAAGTCAATGAAGAAGAAGTATATGTTTTTCTGGAATTCTCTTGATTTTTCTATGATCTAACAGATGTTGGCAATTTGATCTCTGGCTCATCTTCCGTTTATAAATCCAGCTTGTACATTTGGAAGTTCTCAGTTTACATACTGCTGACGTCTAGCTTGGAGGATTTTGAGCATGACCTCACTAGCATGTGAAATGAGTGCAATTGTGCGATACTTTGAACATTCTTTGGAATGAAACTGACCTTTTCCAGTCCTGTAGCCACTGCTGAGTTTTCCAAATTTGCTGGCATATTGAGTGCAACACTTTTATAGCATCATCTTTTAGGGTTTGAAAATAGCTCAACTGGAATTTCATCACCTCCACTCACTTTGTTCATAGTGATGCTTTCTAAAGTCAACTTGACTTCATACTCCAGGATGTCTGATTCTGGGTTAGTGATCATGGTTATCTAGGTCATTAAGATCTTTTTTGTATAGTTCTTCTGTATATTCTTGCCATCTCTTCTTAATATCTTCTGCTTCTGTTAGGTCCATACCATTTCTGTCCTTTATTGTGCCCATCTTTGCATGAAATATTCCCTCAGTATCTCTGATTTTCTTGAAGAGATCTCTAGTCTTTCCCATTCTATTATTTTCCTCTTTCTCTTTGTATTGTTCACTTAGGACAGCTTTCTTGAGTTTTCCTTGTTATTCTTTGGAACTATGCATTCAGATGGGTATAACTTTCCTTTTCTCTTTTGCCTTTCATTTTTCTTTTCCCCAGACAATGACTTTTCCCTTTTGCGTTTCTTTTCCTTGGGCATGGTTTTGATCACCACCTCCTGTACAGTGTTATGAACCTCCATCCATAGTTCTTCAAGCACTCTATCAGATCCTTGAATCTATTTCTCACTTCCACTGTATAATCATAAGGGGTTGATTTAAATCATTCCTGAATAGCTTAGAAGTTTTCTCGACTTTCTTCAACTTAAGTCTGAATTTGGCAACAAAAAGTCCATGATCTGAGCCATAGTCAGCTCCCAGTCTTGTTTTTGCTGACTGTATGGAGCTTCTCCAGCTTTGGCTGCAAAAAATATAGTCAGTCTGATTTCGATATTGACCATCTGTTGATGTCCATGTACAGAGTTGTCTCTTGTGTTGTTGGAAGATGGTGTTTGCTATGATCAGCTTTTTCTCTAGGCAACAGTCTGTTAGACTTTGCCCTGCTTCATTTTGTACTCCAAGGCCAAATGTGCCTGTTACTCCAGGTATCTCTTGGCTTCCTACTTTTGCATTCTAGGGAAATGCAAAAAGAAATGCAAAAAAGCAGAAAGTTACATTCTCTTTTTAGAATTTCTAAAGCTATAGGTGGGCTTATATTGCCAGGCATTCATAGGCACACAATATTACTCAAGTATCACCATCAGAATATTGGAAATATTGTAGGTACAGGCACTACAAATCATGCTGCCCAATCACAGGAACAGCACAGCATTTTTATTGGAAAAACATGCCAACCATTACCATGTATCCTATATTTTGCCTTATTCTGTATCAGAAGTTTTTCTCACAGAGGCTTCCTTGAACTAAGACATATAAAATCATATTGAAAGGATTCTCATTTTAGCTGGGTTTCAACGTACATGAAATAATTACACATACACATTGCAGTATAGCGGGGGATCACGGCATGTGCTGGAAGCTTGTAGGTTTGTAGAAATCAATGAAGGATCCCTTAAGCTGGTCCTTAGACTAGAAATAAAAGTGGAGTACCCTTTGATTTTTCTACAAAGTGCATATATTACCTGTTCAAATTATGTGCTTACCTTATGTGTGTAGCGATCTGCCTAAATAAAGTAAATAATGAATAAAAGTAGAGAAGTAAAGAACCGGATAAAGTTAAAAGTGAAGGAAAGGAGAAGGATAGAAGTTTTTTCACACTTTTGTTAAAACATGGGCAAAAATATAGAAATAGCGTAGTAGATGAGTATGCTCGGAATAAATTGACTGTGTACAGAACAAAATGCGTGGATGAGCACTGCAGCTTTTAGATGTCTGTGTATTTTTATTTACTTATTTAGTTGAGGAATTTGCAGCCATGGCTTCCTTCAGATCTCCCTCTGGGTAAGAATCTTCCAGCTACTGTGTCTTGGGGATCTATCCCGATGCTCAGGTCAAGGGCATCTTCCTTAGTAACTAGGAGCCAGTGACTGAGCACAGTGGGTGCCTGAGGTCTGGCTGTTTCTGCCCAGTCTTTATGTGACTCTCTCCATTGGGGTTCCCAACACATTTCTCAGAGCTGCACCCCGTTTTCCACTCAATGCCTCAGTCATTTCACAAGTGTCAGACTTGCATTGGTGTCTTAAGACACTTGACTCCTCCCTTCTTTCTCTGGCACATGTGTAGTGTATTAATCGCCCAGTCATGTCAGACTCTTTGCAACTCCATGGACTGTAGCCTGCCAGACTCCTCTGTCCATGGAGTTCTCCAAGCAAGAATACCAGACTGGGTTACCATTCCCTTCCCGAGGGGATCTTCCCAACCCAGGGATCGAACCTGGGTCTCCTGCATTGCAGGCAGATTCTTTACCATCTGAACCACCATCCTCTTCTGCTTCTGACTCTTTAGCATCTGCTTCCTGGAGAAGCCAAGCTGCCACAGATTCCAAACTTTTCTCCCCTAACAAACCAGAATATTTACCCAAGCCTTAAAAATGCCTAATCATATGCACCTATTTTTGGGGGGTATTTTTTTGTTTGTTTATTTTTATGTTTTGAGAATTTGTAGCCATTTCCCTTCAGATAAAACTAGTTCAACAATTAAGTTATTTATCAGTGGACTAGGATTTCAGAGAGGTTAATTTAGTTGGTGACCGGGTAGGACTGGTGTGGATAAGGTAAGACCCAATGTACTGGATTCATAAGAGTGGATTGAACAGGGTGGACTCAGTCTTAGGAGCTCACATAATGAAATAGCTGGGGTGCATTAACAGGGCAACTCTGTCTCACAGAAGTAAAGAAACTGCAATAAGTTTTGAAAACTTTTTCCAACATCACAATTTTCCCTGAAGCTCTTCTGAGATGTGATTTAGAGCAAGTAATCAAGTACTGATAGTAATGGTCTGGCATTGAAAACGTTTGAAAGCCATAGTATAAAGTCTGGTTCTGATTTTGTCTAGGATGAACAGGTACTGCTAGGTTGAGAATATTTTAGCAGTCTCTAAAGAATTTCCTCTGTAGCAACAAAAAGCTGTGTGGAGCTTTCTGAGGTTGGAATGCTTAGTGATATGTTATAAATACTAGTGACTGTTTTTCTTGAAACTTTTAGTGTTCTGTGTTTATTTAATATCTTCTCTCTACTTTAAAATGCCAAAAGGAAAACTGTCACCTGCTTATTAACATCTGCATGTGCATGCCACCAGAAATACATTCAATATTTAAGTCATATCATAACAATTTAATTTTGGAGGTACCTTGAATAATAAATAATAATAAATAATAAATATGCTCTTTTAAGACATGCTAACTCCAAGGAAAAAATGTTATATTAGTTTAAATGGTTTTTTTTTTATTCATTTATTTTAATTGGAGGCTAATTACTTTACA
>SJYC01012276.1:0-15761 GCA_006408675.1 Madoqua kirkii | reverse complement strand
GACTCAACAACAAGGAAAAGCCCTATGTTAATTAAGACTCTCAGAATACTCCAAAACTCTCTGTGCTGTTTATGGTTGAGAGGTAGTAAACAATCATGTGTCCACAGAGAGGCTTAACCTGAGATGCCCTTGTCCCACCTAGGGCAGGGAATTAGCAGCAATTATTGACACAACAAATGAAAAAACCCTTTACCAATATAATTCCCAAGCAACCCACTATACTAATAATTTCTAACTTCCCAGAAGAATTTGCCTTTAGTAAGTCAAAACATCTCATGCCTCTCATGGTTGGAGGGCTGTTGTGGCCGGAGGAACCTATACAGGCAGGCTAGATAACCTTCAGAGGAGTCCCGTAAGTTGAAACACTCTAGTCACGCCCAGGAATTTTTACTGCCTTGGAGCTGCACGTTTACTCCTTCTCGGAGAGAAATGGTTATGGGGGAGAGTCCCCCGTAGGTGAGAGTAGAAGAGAGACTCTGGTTTTGGGGTTAGATGCTTGGGAGCAGGGGATTTCCTGAGGCTTGATCATGCCTTTGCATATGTATGCCGAAGCCTCCTTCCTCATGACCTTTGCCATGGGCGGAGTTCCTCACGTTGGCCCCCGACAACCAAGCAGAGTGGAAATAGAATTGTTAGACCACCTCAAATAATGATGGCCACTGACCAGCTGCCCACCCGCACCACGACCTTAAAAGAAATAATTTCTCACATTCAGAGCCCCCAAATTCTTCCAATCTCCTTGAAAAATTGGAATGAGGAATAAAAGCAAAATCTGTTTTCTTTGTAGGTTAATACCAGTAAATTTTATTTAAATCCTTTTGGTCAGTAAATAATGGTCATGAATGTTTAATGTGAATGTATAGATATAAAATAAGTAGGGTGTAACTTCTGAGGATATTTGGTTTGACAGTTTTAGTATGTGGTTAGCAGTTGAGAGATATAGATCAATTATGTATTATTCAAACATGGTACTTATTTGCAAATTTAATAATATTCTTGAACAGATCTCTAGTCTTTCCCATTCTATTGTTACCTTCTGTTTCTTTGCATTGTTCACTTAAGAAGGTTTTCTTATCTCTCCTTGCTGTTTTCTGGAACTCTGCATTCAGTTGGGTATATCTTTCCCATTCTCCTTTGCCTTTTGCTTCTCTTGTTTTCTCAGCTATTTGTAAGGCCTTCTCAGAAAACCACTTTGCTTTCTTGACTTTCTTTTTCTTGGGGATGGTTTTGGGCACTGCCTCCTGTAGACTGTTACCAGCCTCTGTCCATAGTACTTCAGGACTCCGTCTACTAGATCTAATCCATTGAATCTATTTGCACCTCTACTGCATAATCATAATGGATTTTATTTAGGTCATACCTAAATGTTCTAGTTAATAGCATTATATGAACAAACATAAGGCTATGCGACAAGAAATTTGTCTGTGCAGTTTAGAAGCAGTGATACATTTTAAATATAGCAGCTAGTTTTTCCAAAAAAGATTTTATACTGCCCCAACAATGTTTCTTCACTCTTTTTATCAGCATGTAAAACAATCTGATAAAAGTTGTTTTTAAGTGATGCATATATCCAGTTCTTTTATTAAAATAAATCTTCCCAATTTACCTTTTCTCATATCAAAAATAATTTCAGGTATATTTAATTGGGCATGATATAGATTACAGAAACTGTAGACTATCTCAAGTTAATAATATGATAAACTACCCTTCACATTAGAGTATTAGACACTTTAAACAATGAACTAGTTTTCACAATCAGTACTGAATTAAAAAATATATTATTGAGATAAATATAAATGATATAGCTAAATGTAATCACAAAACTTAAATACATGATTTCAATTAGCAAAGACTACTATATAAGAGAGTCATCTATTTAAAGTAATATGTTACTCTAAAATTAGGACAACCGCTGTCCTTGGGACTTTAAAATAATGCTTGAAGGGATTTGCCTACTTAAAAAGGAGAAGTTAAACATCAAGCACCAATGCCTTCTAATGTTACTGATCTCTGAGCTCTCCTGGCATTCATAAACCATGATAAAAAATTCATTTCATGCTTGTCTACTCTGATAACACTCATGACTGAATTGTTTGAAAATGCTGAAAACAGGGAGTGATTATAGGAATGCCCCAAAGTGTGAGGCACACTGGAACAAAAATAGATCCTCTGGGCTAGTGTTAGGCTGGCCCACCTTCATATGTCAACCAGGCTAGAATATTGCTGTATCAAGATATAACAGATGGTTTACTTAAATTAGGGATAAAATATTAAAATTATAATAAAATATAATGTTAAAACATTTACAAATGTGCATATGCAAAAGCATATTTTAAAAAGAAACCATCAAATGTTAGACTCCACTGATCCTAATTCTTACCCCCATATTCCCCAGTGACTGATAATTGTATTCTTTGGGATTTACTTCCTTTCTATGCTAGACTCTAAGGATGAAAGAGTATTCTCAAGTTAAAAACTGTACCGGTTGTGTGTGTACCTCTTTTGACTAGTGTATAGCAAGTAAAACCTGTATTTATGAGAGCAAGGAGCTCCTGGAGGAATTCACTTCGATGGTTTCATTCTTTCCCGATTTTTCCTTCATAATTCTCTAAACACCCTTTAACATTCTCTAGCTTTAACTTTTCCAGTAATTATTTGCTTCTGTAATTGAAGTATGGTTGACGTACAGTGTTGTATTACTGGTATACAGCAAAGTTATTTAATTTTATATATATGTGGGGGTGTATGTGTATAATATTTTTTTAAATACTCTTTTCCAATATGATTTATCCTAGGGTAGTGAGCACAGTTCTCTGTGCTATACAGTAGGACCTGGCTGCTTATCCATTCTCTATATAACAGCTTATCTCTGCTAACCCCACCCTACCTCTCTGTCCCTTCTGCAGCCCTCTCCTCCTTGGCAACACCAGTCTGTTCTCTATTTTACTAACCCTTTAAATGTGAGTATTCTTCCTTGTTCTGTCCCTGAACTTTTTTCTCCTTACTCTATACTTATTCTTCATCTGAGAGCTACACATCTTCTCTACCAGGGACCTATGTTCCCAGCTCCACGTTGTGAACTGATTATTGGGCGTTCCCACACATAAACTCAGAATCCCAAGAAGTTAAATTGACAGTTTTTATTACACCCTAAAACCTACCTTTTTTTCTTATTCTTAATTATAATAGATAAAAATACTACCTTCACAGTCATCTAAGCCAAAATAGTTAGAAGTTTGAATTAAAAAGTTACTCATAACTAGCTCAAGTTATTCGTGACAGTTGGTCCATATATCTTCCTCAAATATATGAAATAATTCAGCAATTTCCCCATCATCTTTGTCAACATCTTAGTTGATAACTTTAACACTTGCACTGGAATTTCTACAAAGGTGTACCAGTAGATTTCCCTGATCCTAAGCATTGCCCTTTTGACTTAATTCTTAAAATTATAGCCCAAATGGACTTCCTAAAATGAAATTTAATTAAATAACTTCTATATTTAAAGACTGTAATTGCTCCTCAGTTGCTTTGGGAATGATAGATACTCAAATATACTAAGACCATGTCTAATATCCTACATGGTCCGATTCAAGCCTTTCTTCCAAGCACCAACATCCATTGATTTGCCTTTTTTCTCTTTCTTTCCTTGTTAAAAACTTTACTCCTTGCTTTATTCATACAGAACTATGTCTTATTTGTTTCTTCTCTAGACAGTTTTCCTTTATACGCTTAAACGTGACAGTTTCTGCCATCACTAATATATGCTTAGTATAAATATCGAAAGTATTTAAGTTTTACTGTCTTTTGAGACTGGGAAATCTCTGCATCCCTAGCCTTAATGCCTAGCAGGATATAGGTTCTCAATAAATATCTGTTAATCAATTACTTAAGAAAACAAAGAAATACTATTTCTGTAATGTAGGCACTTGAGGAAGAAACTTTGAATTAGAGGTGTGCTGTTTTGCCATTCCTCTGAAGAGCTATTAGTACAAAGATATCTTCTTTGAAGTTGACTGTCTCTATGCCATTGTTCTCTCTGACTACTTGGTATTTTACAGATACGTGAGCAAACATAGACTTCTCTAATTACTTTAAGAATAGATTTTTGACCTTTAAAACTATAGCAATGAACACAACCTAAAATATTCTTAGAAAAAAAATGCAAGGTTTTAATTTCATGAGCATGGTTAAATTGAAAAAATACAAATTAATATTATCAACTAAAATTTGCTCAGATGTAAGCAAATACTACTGAAGAACTGAATTTGAACTGTTCTATCTTTTCACTTAATTTTCCCAAAACAAGCAAGGTAAAAATTACCTGTGTTTTTCTTCTCTTGTGCAAGTGAATTTATTCTTTTTCTCCTTAACCACTCTAAACCTCTAACCTCTGATTCAGTTGGGATTAATAGCCTTCACTGTTTTAGTCTCTTGGGCTAGAAAAATAATAAGAAAATATCTAATCTATAATTACAGGTATTAAAAATTAAAATGCTACTTGCAAAAATTTAATTGATAATTTTGGTCTTTTGGTAGCTTAGGTCAATGACCATTAAAAATTTGACTGCACCTCACAGTACAAAACACTTTCATTTGTCAGAAGCTACTATACAAGCAAATATATACATATGTAAAGTTAATATGATTCACAAAAGTATACATAATCATTTCATAGGAATATCTAAGAAAATACTGATGGTTAATTGTGAAATCTATTTCATGAGCCAATAATAGATTGAAGGTGAGGTGAAGTCACTCAGTCGTGTCCGACTCTTTGCGACCCTGTGGACTGTAACCTACTAGGCTTCTCTGTCCATGGGATTCTCCAGGCAAGAATACTGGAGTGGATTGCCATTTCCTTCTCCAGGGGATCTTCCCGACCCAGGGATCGAACCCAGGTCTCCCGCACTGGAGGCAGACGCTTTAACCTCTGAGCCACCAGGGAAGCCCCTAATAATAGATTGAACTTTGCAGCAAATATAAATACCCTTATATAATCTGTCTGATAGCAGTAGTGGCAGTATACATATTTTCTATTTTCCATATGGAGAGTGAGTAAATTATAAAGCCCTACTAAAACACACATCACCCTATTTCCAGTTGTATATAAACAAAGTGTTTTGTTCTGGTAACTAAGCTGCCTTGATGCCTTGACTAGGGCAAGCCTCTCTTGGCAAGACTGGGCAAAACCGTTGGCTGTGTGGGACTCACACCCTTTGCCCTTTGTCCATTGGGATGAATAGGGTATTCTGGATCTGGCCAATACGTAGTTATAGATAGATACATACATACATAGATTATTTTCCCTCACATCCCCTTTAGTAACCGTTGCCTTCATGAGTATCCTTTGTTTCAGCTTAGGTTACAGGACCACAGTGGCCTGAAGAGTTAGTGGTAAGCTTAACTGTCCCTATAACTATTAGAAAAGAACATGCCTAGTTCTGTGCATTATCCCCTTTTCTAACCTTGATGGCTTTTAATTTCCATTGTAATAATGTTTTGCTTACACTTGCCAGAAACAATTGACCAGAGTCTTTTAATTCTTTTCTGTAGACTACTTGATAATCGTCATCTTTTCCCTAGAAGCATAAGATAGTTCCAACTACTATCCACAGTGTGGAATAATCTCCTTAACCCTGTACTCCTTCCTAGCTGCTCCTATTAAAGGTCCCTATAGAATTGTGATAGTTTTACAACAAAGTACGAAACCAAGAATCCATATAGAAATGGGAAGACTATGCTCCATCGTAAGTTCTTCTTTCCCCAAATATTTTGTTTGTTTGTTTGTTTATGTATTTTATTTATTTATTTAGGCTGTGCCAGGTCTTATTTGTGGCATGTAGGATTTAGTTCCCTGACCAGGGATGGAACCTGGTCCCCCTGCATTGGGAACACAGAGTCTTACTCACTGGACCACCAGGGAAGTCCCTTCCCAGACTTTTGAGGTCATTTCCCATTTTGTACTCTCTCATGCGTAAGTAAGGAGACAAAAAAAAAAAACAAAATTGTGCTGCAACACTGTGTTTCTCTCTTTGTGTTCACATTGGGGTAAATAGTAGAGAAATGTCCAAGTTGGTCATTGCACTAATTATACATTGCTTTCTAATGTGAACAAAAAAAACATTAAAAAAGTTAAAAATCACCTGTGAATACTACAATGGAAAGACCCAAGGGTCAAAAACAGCTTTGGCTACAAATCATCGTTCTCTAAAATAAGGAAAAGAATAGTGAGGCACCAGAAGATTATCTCAAAAGTATGAATCTGAGCTCTGTAGTTAAGAGTTTAGTCTCTTGTTCTGAAAGTACATTATGAAAATAACCTTACTTAATTTTCTCCTCCAGATTCCAGTGAGTAGCCCATGTTCTATAATTTTTTCTTCCTTCATTATGCCCCTTCAGTCCTGGAGCATCTTCCCAAATGAGGTCTAAGAGTGAATGATGACATAGACATTTACTTTTCCAAATGCTTTTCTTTTCCCACCCCCTCATCCAGGGGTCAGGAAGAAAGGTGGTATGCGCAAGAAGGTCCTTCCTTCCATCTATGGGCTTCTTAATTCTAATGAATATTGTTAGGCAGAGTTCATGGTTTTTAGGTTTTTCGTCCATTCTTGACTTCACTTGGATTGTGTCTGTAAAAATGAGGCCCCAATTCAGTTCAATCAGATTTTCATCAGGTTTTTTTTTTTTTTTTGCAGTTAAAATCCTCTATTTTGCCAGTTGTGGTTGCATTCAACTGAGGAGTTTGAACTTGGCTAGGATCACAGGGATGTGATAGGTATCTATTCTCTTTATCATAAATTCAGTTTATGAGACCTCCGACCTTGGAGCCAGTCCCTGGAATAGGGTTATGGAGAAGATCACCTTCTTTGGTTAATATTTTGTGAACAACTTGAAGATACCCTCACTGCTAACCTTTGCTGCATCTTTTTTTTTTTTTTTTGTCTCTGTCTTTCTAGAACTAGCTACATACAGTGTTGACCCATCATCCAACAAAACAGCAACAGCTAGTTTTCTAATATCACCAGCTCCTGAAGGGACAGTGTTTGAGATGGTTGCTCTTTTAAAACCACATGCAGGTTGGTTTCGTCCCCATGTGATCCATGTCTGAATCACATGAGACCACATGAAGACCACCTGTCTTCAAGGGTTCTCCTTCCCAATGTATCACTCTGCTCTCCACCAAATAGGTGGCAACTGCCACAGTATTTTCAGATATTTTAGGGCTGGGTTACAAGAGAAATGAATGCTTTCCAGGCTTTTAGAGATTTCTGTATACTGTTTGTGTTACTGCTTAATAGCTTTCTAGCTTGAATAGAGGTGGGGTCTGAGTCCTCTCTCGCCTCTCTCAAAAGTTTCATTAGGGAAATACCACAACCCTCCAATATCATTCTCCAGACATTTCTTCTTAATTTCTGAACTTCCTGGCTGAATTTTGAAACTTACATTGTCTGCAGAGAGTTGTTACTGAGTGTCATAAGATGATTTTTAGAACATCTTTTGTAACTGTGATGCTGTAGCCTCCCATTTTGGAGATTTGGGAAACTTGATCCCTATTGTTCTAGATTGTCCACCTCGCTGAGGGCTATGTTTGAGCAGGTGTAGATGACCATGTGGGACTGAAGTTAGAGCGGGTGTTCCCACTAAAGTGGTGTAATGTGAGGAAGAAGACTGAAAGTTCAGTGTTTGGGGATCTAGACAATGAAATGTTCACTCATTTGTATGAACCAATTTTATATTTTCTGTGGAATGCATTAGTGTTTCTGTTGGTAAGACTGATCTAGATTTGTTTATTATTAATGATAGTGCTTACAGTACTGTTTACAGTACTGCTAAGGATTTGTGCTACCCCAATACAAGGATTCTTGGAAATCCTAAAGGCATATTTTAATTATATATGTTAGATCATTTGGGACTCCCCTGGTGGCTCAGATAGTAAAGAATCCACCTGCAGTGTGGGACACCTGGGTTCGATCCCTGAGTTGTGAAGATCCTCTGGAGTAGAAAATGGCAACCCACTCTACTATTCTTGCCTGGAGAATCTCTGGCAGGCTACAGTCCATGGGGACGTAAAGAGTCAGACATGACTGAGCACCTAAACACGTGTTATATCATTTAGTACTTGCTCTTAGAAGATAATTTGTTTTGCTTAGGTGTCAACAGCCACTATATCGTCCACATACACCAGTACCTGTGTGATGGTTGGAAGAATTTTCTGCAGGGTAGTGTTCAGCTGCATATTTGCCAGTCCTTATTTCTCCAATACTCATGTATCTCCAGTGTTTCATACCATAGGATATATTTACATCACAAAATAATATGTGATTCCACCCCTTTTTGTCTGTCACAGTGGTAGGTGAGTTGGGACAATGGTAGATAGCAGATTTCCTGGTATCTACATGGGAACAGCTAAAACGATTGTACATGAAAAAGACTATGGAAAGAATCACTTTAATCCACTGAATCCAAACAAGATAGATCCCCAACTAACCTCCTCCTACCTAGACAGCAGAAAGTGCCTCTGGCGTTTCCTCTAATGGCACTGAAAGGAAATTGTGATGGGGAAAGTTGTATGGAGCACGTTACTGTCCTTAACTACTTGCAGCAAATTATCTAATTTTGTAAATTTTCAGAAACATATTGCAGGCCACTGCCAACTTGGAAAGGGGTCTGTGCCTGTGAGGGCCCCTAAAGCTAATGGTTCATTAGTTTCATGAAAAGTTTGTCATTAAAATGTAATCAAATTATCAAAACAAGATTTTGTTTTTCTTTTCTTAGAATGTGATTTACTGATATCCTTTTAGGAGCAGAGGAGTAAGAAAATGCACGATTTCTCAAGCCCACAGGTTATTATCTGTGTGGGCAAAGCAGGATATATTACAAAGAGCACACAAACAAAGGTTAATAACCTTTACTGCTTTATTACCTTTTAGGAATTTGTTGCCAACATGATTTGTCCACACAAAATTGCTATAAGTTATATTTAATTTAGGGTTTAAAATAAAAACATTAAAATCACTCCATACTTACTGATCACAAATTATTCTTAAGTAAAAAGAAACAATTTGCTATTGCCAAGTCCCCTATTTAAAATGAACTTTTGTTTTTTAAAGGAAACTTACATTCAGAAAATGATCCTTCCATTTTACTAGGCCTAGTGAGGACATTGGGGATAGAGAGCAGGAAAGGTAGTCAGTAATCTCGGGAACACTTCCAAGCCACTCCAGGACAAAGTCAGCCTAAAGGTTATGTCATCTAAAAAATCTTTTCTCTATCAAGAAAAAGGCTTAACAGCTACCAAGGAAATCTAAGATCTTAGGTGAAATGAAGCCCAGTATATTACAAAGTTTATGGGCAATGTCCAGAGCAATTTTGTTCTTTAGGAAACCTCCTGGATCTTGGTGAACATATTTTAAATTTTGAAGTCAAAGAATAAACTGTAGCAAAAGTTTCAGCAAAGGATTTTCCTACATTCCCATGAAACCAATAAAATATATTGCATGATATGTAGAAAGCTAGAGGAAATCTCTTTGGTTTTATGCCATAATTCTGTGGAATCATTGCAATCATCTCACACATATGAAGACCACCCCAAGCAGGTAACTGCACCTGTGTCCAGATATTTTAATAGTTTTTAATAAAAGATGTGTGGTAATTTCACTGTACTTTGAGGTGTTTTCAGATAGCATATAATTATTTATCTTAGGTTTATTTCCTTCAGGGAGGAAACTTGAAACATGAACAATGAAATCATAGAGTCCCTGAAACAAATCTTGGCTTCACTATAGTTGGTGAAATTTTAGCAAAACACTTGAGCTCATATTTAAAATGGTGATAGTCATACAAACACAAAACCCTCAGGTATTAACATTGAGAAAAACAGAAATAATGTTATGCCCTTAAAGTGAAAGTGAAGTCACTCAGTCGTTTCTGGCTCTTTGTGACCCCATGGATTGTAGCCTACCAGGCTCCTCCTTCCATGGAATTTTCTAGGCAAGAATCCTGGAGTGGGTTGCCATTTCCTTCTCCAGGGGATCTTCCCAACCCAGGGATTAAACCCAGGCCTCCCCTCATTGCAGGTAGACCCTTTACTGTCTGAGCCACCAGTTGTGCCCTTAGATTTATATTTTCATGTAGATAGGTTTAAAATTTTCTTAAAGCATTTGAGACTGTTCCACAGGAAGGAAAGTATACTCCTGATAACTTTTCATGTAATTCATAACCTTTAGTGTTTTCTTTAGTCTTCTAAGTAAATTTATAATTCTTAATGCCAACTTAAGAAAATGTACAACATAAGAGTTGCAAGTTTTATCTGAGCCAAAATGAGGACTATAGCCCAGGTGACAGGATCTCAGAAAACTCTGAAAAATTGCTCCAAAGAGGCAGGGAGGAAGGACAATATGCGTGTGATTTTGGTGAACATGGAGTACAAGCAACCAGACAGATTTTGCAAAAAATTTCTAGTCACAGGAGCAGTCTTCACCATGCAGGATTTTAGGGCACTTTTAGGTATGATATACAAGAATTGGGCTCCCAAAATTGTCTCCTGAACATATCTATCTCAAGACCTATTCTGCCAGTTTTCCCAAAGCACATAGTGCCTCATTTCTGATATCCGCCCTCAGCTCCTTTCATGGGGTGTTGAAGGTCAGCAGCTGCAGCATCACATGATATAACCCCTGTAGAGGCAGATGGCAAGTGCCAAACTGTAGTTGACATCAACAACAAAATTTTCAAATGTTTGTAAGAAATTCAGATAATTTGGAAGAAAGAGACTCCTAATTCACTGGGGAGCATCACACTTGCTCTATTTTTATACATGCACAGATACATTTATTTTAAAAAGGAGACCGTCATACATGCTCTCTTGTACCTTAATTCTTTAATCAAAATACATGTTCTAGATATATTTTTATAACATTATACCCTCATGTATCTCATTTTAAAATAACTTTTTAATTAATTTACTTAGCTATTTCATCATTAATATTTGGTTATTACTAATATTTACTGTGAGACAAAATGGTGCATTGAATATATTTTGCATTTGCTGTCATAATAAATGTGCTAAGAACTTTTCTGAATCTTTGTGGACTTATTCACAGGTAAAACCAGTCATAGAATTTTTTTTTTCCTTTCCTGTGTCTCAGTTCAGTTCAGTTGTTCAGTCGTGTCCGACTCTGCAACCCCATGAATTGCAGCAAGCCAGGCTTCCCTGTCCATCACCAACTCCTGGAGTTGACTTAAACTCATGTCCATCGGGTCCGTGATGCCATCTAGCCATCTCATCCTCAGTCGTCTCCTTCTTCTCTTGCCCCCAATCCCTCCCAGCATCAAAGTCTTTTCCAATGAGTCAACTCTTCCCATGAGGTGGCCAAAGTACTGGAGTTTCAGCTTTAGCATCATTTCTTCCAAAGAAATCCCAGGGCTGATCTCCTTCAGAATGGACTGGATCTCCCTGCAGTCCAAGGGACTCTCAAGAGTCTTCTCCAACACCACAGTTCAAAACCATCAATTCTTCGGCACTCAGCCTTCCTCACAGTCCAACTCTCACATCCATACATGACCACTGGGAAAACCATAGCCTTGACTAGACGAACCTTAGTTGGCAAAGTAATGGCTCTGCTTTTCAATGTGCTATCTAGGTTGGTCATAACTTTTCTTCCAAGGAGTAAGCAAGCATCTTCTAATTTCATGGCTGCAGTCACCATCTGCAGTGATTTTGGAGCCCTCAAAAATAAAGTCTGACACTGTTTCCACTGTTTCCCCATCTATTTCCCATGAAGTGATGGGACCAGATGCCATGATCTTCGTTTTCTGAATGTTGAACTTTAAGCCAATTTTTTCACTCTCCTCTTTCACTTTCATCAAGAGGCTTTTTAGTTCCTCTTCACTTTCTGCCATAAGGGTGGTGTCATCTGCATATCTGAAGTTATTGATATGTCTCCCAGCAGTCTTGATTCCAGCTTGGGTTTCTTCTAGTCCAGCATTTCTCATGATGTACCCTGCATAGAAGTTAAATAAACAGGGTGACAACATATAGCCTTGACGTACTCCTTTTCCTATTTGGAACCAGTCTGTTATTCCATGTCCAGTTCTGACTATTGCTTCCTGACCTGCATACAGATTTCTCAAGAGGCGGGTTAGGTGGTCTGGTATTCCCATTACTTTCAGAGTTTTCCACAGTTTATTGTGATCCATACAGTCAAAGGCTTTGGCATAGTCAATAAAGCAGAAATAGATGTTTTTCTGGAACTCTCTTGCTTTTTCCATGATCCAGTGGATGTTCGCAGTTTGATCTCTGGTTCCTCTGCCTTTTCTAAAACCAGCTTGAACATCTGGAAGTTCACGGTTCACATATTGCTGAAGCCTGGCTTGGAGAATTTTGAACATTAATTTACTAGCATGTGAGATGAGTGCAATTGTGCGGTAGTTTGAGCATTCTTTGGCATTGCCTTTCTTTGGGATTGGAATGAAAAATGACCTTTTCTGGTCCTGTGGCCACTGCTGAGTTTTCCAAATTTGCTGGCATATTGAGTGCAGCACTTTCACAGCATCATCTTTCAGGATTTGAAATAGCTTTACTGGATTTTTATTATGTTAGTCATTTAAAATCAATTATCATCATCCATTTCTATGCTCTGAAACAGTTTGTAAATATAAATAACATTGGAATACTTGTTTCCTGAAATTTTTAAAAATTTGTACCCAAAACAGCTTGCCCCTGTAATTACATGCTACCATCATCTATTGTCCTATTAGTTAGTGTGAAGTTGAAACACAAAATAGGAGAAAGCAAAGAATATCCAGAATCGATAAGGCCAGTAGATGAACAGTCAAGATATGAATCTTGAGTATGGTATTCTAGAGAAGATAGTAAATGAGCAATGACTTTATGAACACTGAATAAATGAAATATGTTCAGGCTTCATCATTCACTGAGTACTTATTGAGTGAACGATGTGAGTGGTAGTCACTCAGTCATGCCTGACTCTGCAG
This sequence comes from Madoqua kirkii, assembly GCA_006408675.1. Classification (NCBI taxonomy): domain Eukaryota; kingdom Metazoa; phylum Chordata; class Mammalia; order Artiodactyla; family Bovidae; genus Madoqua; species Madoqua kirkii. The sequence continues at coordinate 2,762 of SJYC01012276.1, read as the reverse complement.
CCCCATAGACTGTAGCCTGCCAGGCTCCTAGATTACTGGAGTGGATGGCCATTTTCATCTCCAAAGTACTTATTGAAGCGAGAGCTATTTGTAACTTGTACATTTTCTGATTTGGGGGGATGTATGAAAATATTTCTCCCTCAAATTTGAATATAGATTGGCTCATTTAAGACTAATTATTTAACAGTTTTCTCTAGTGTTTTTATTTCCCCAATATATTTGAGTTCTCTAGAGAAACAAACCAATAGAAGATGATAGATGGGTCATGGATGGATGGATAGATGGATGGATGGATGCATAGAGATAGATATAAAGATATGCAGATGAGTGTAGGGCACATTTTATGTATAAAACCCAAGAGAACCAATGGGATAACCTCAGAATCTAAGGTCCTGAGACTAGGAGAGCTGATGGTATAAACTCATCAGACTCTGAGTTTAAAGGCAGAAAACCAATGTCCCAACTCAAACACAGTTGGACAGTAAGGGCAGATTCTCCCTTCCTCAGCCTTTCTGTTTAGTCTGACCTTCAATGAATTGGACGAGGCCACCCCCAAGGAGGACAGTGCGCTTTGCTCAATCTGCTCATTCAAATGTAAACCTCACCAAGAATCTGCCTGGCCGATACACCCAGTATGCCATGTGGGAACAAAAGCGTAAGGTGAGTTTGATTTCCATTCTTATGAACTATTTCTCTTCGATATTTTTTTTCTCACTTGATCAGGCAACAGTCTAACATAGGTCTGCTTTCAGTCTTTCTCTAAGGACAGACGACTACTTGGCTGTTGCTTCAGGTCTTGCTTCAGCTCAAGAAAAGTTCCTTCCTTGATATTTTCCCCTATGCTGTCCTCCAGTCTCTATTTTTGGACGCCAGTTTAACCAGGGTTTTCTGGAATCCCTGGTAGCTCAGTGGTAGTGTCTGCTTGCAATGCAGGAGATGCAGGTTCCATCCCTGGGTTGGGAAGACCCCCTGGAGGGCATCCCACTCCAGTGTTCTTGCCTGGGAAATCCCATGGACAGAGGAGCCTGCTGGGCTACAGCCCTTGGGTCACAAAGAGTTGGGCAGAACTTAGGGGCTCAACAGCAACAATATCAACTCCAGAATCTATCCCCATGTCTTCTTTGTGCTCATTAGTGTTACCTTTGGTATTTTATTCCACATTCTAAGAATTCCAACTCATGATTTAGCCAGTTTGCATTCTCATTCTGTGATTCCATCTTTGTATTATATTCTTCCTCTTTATTTTCATTTCTTCATGTTATTTGGTTCTTAAGCAAATTTATATTTCTAGTTTGTGGCATCTCTTCATCCCTCTGAAGATACTATTTATTTTAAAGTTCGCTGCTGTTTCAATTCTTGGGATTTTTCAGTCTAGTGATTTTCTTTCATGCTTCTGATTTTATTCAAAAACACAGTGATTTTTGGTTGCCTACTTAATTTTCATGAAACAAAAGCTTAAGTTGTAAAATACTTCTAGCTGGAGTGTTTCCTAAGCACTCTGACTTCCCAAGCTTTCTGACAGTAAAGCAATTTTTACAGACAATGTAGGGGCTGCCTGAAATGAAGTGCGAAGCTAAGCTTAGGAGTTGGTTTTTGAATAAGCAACCAGGTAGGCTTGCCTTCAGATAGAGGGGAATGGAATGTATTTTCTAGGGATGTGCATTTCATGTCCTTGGAGGTAAACAAATGGAAGCTAAGTCCTGTGTTGCTTTTCTGCCTGACACTAATGCCCTTTTTAGGATTCCCTGTGGCAGACTGCTTATAAGCGTAGTGTGTTTTGCATTATCCTTGTACCTTTAAAGCAAATGCCAGACCCAGCAGCTGTGGAACCAAGAGAATGGGACAGTTTTCCCATCATCTTAAATTAATTGATTTGAAGACGGTTCCCTGTTAGACCCTACTATCTCTGCTTGTGTGACTTCTCCAAGGTTTTGGTGGGAAAGCCCCCTTTCAGGGAGTAACTGGACTGCTCCTTTCTTGTGTGGTTATTCTGCCATATCGCTTTCCCCCATCAATGACTTCATATGATCGCTATCTCCTCAATTCAGTCCAAAAGACTTTGTATTATCCTAAACTTCAGTTAATTAGCCTTATTTTTAAATATATTCTGGCCTATCAGATTTTAGGAAGAAAAACAAACTTTCACCAAGTCTGATGTTTTAATTCATAGGCTTTTTAATGTTTTATACTTGCCTCAGATGCAGAGACTGGAGGTGAATCATATTCCTTGCATTATGACACACTATGCCAGTAGTCATTGAAAGCCCTCTTGTGTGTATTATCCCTCAATGCAGAGCCTAATGTATATGGCTCCCAAACACATTCACTCAAGTGGTTCAATGTGCAATACCAGGGTTTTCAGATCTCCTAATTGCTATAGGATATTTTATATATCCATTCAATATGTTTTATTATTTATATTACCTTTACTTATTTTGCTGTAAGTGATGCCGTTAGGAGCATCTTCATATTAACCTTGTGCCCTGGGAACAGTTATAGTTTCTCTGAGAAATGTATTCAGGAGTGGGGATGTTGAGTGATGTGATGTATCCCTTCTCAATGTTACCAGTTATGACAGAAATACTCTTTTATCAATAACTACAATTTTTACTTATATATAAGTACACACACACAATACATACATATATATATACATATATAAATCATTTCCCCATTCAGCCATTGGTAATATGTAACTTATTTTTGCCAAGATAATGGATATTAAGCAGTATCTCACTATTGTTCAAATTTGTATTTTCTAA
>SJYC01012275.1:0-12888 GCA_006408675.1 Madoqua kirkii | reverse complement strand
AGCATATAAACTGCCTAGTAAAAACTTTTATCCACTATTTTCACTGGATTACTTTTGTTGATTTTCTAATGATTGAAAAAATATACTTACTAGCATAGATATTAGAGAAATATATATTTAATTTGTACTTAATGAGAGCATACGTTAATTATAAAATCTTTGGCAAATGATGAATAATATATATGTAAATAGGTTTTCATTCACTTCAAGTTCAGAAAAAAATTGGTTTCAGCTTATGTTGCAGTTTTAAATCTTATTACATTTTCCTTTCTAACTTTCAAAAGCTGTTTGAGATTGATTTTGGACTGTGTTTTAGATGTATGACTTTTTTGGTTTTTTTTGGTGTGCGTGTGTTTCTGTGTGCTAAGTATGTGACCATCCAAGGAAACAAAAACCCTGTGATTTTCTGCCTTTTTAAAAAAATCACAGTGGTTAAGTGAACATATTTGTTGTCATCTGGGCTGCGCTACACATATGTCATTATGTCAAGTTCATATAGAATCACATTAGAATGCCTGCTTTCAAGGAGCTAAGTCACCCTTGCCACTTTCCATTAAGTTCACTATGGCTGAGGAAGGAGGTGCTCAGTTAAAATCTAGCTAATTCAGCTGAATGCCAATTCCGTTTAGATTAAGGAATTAGAAATGTAACCTCAGCAGAAATGACAAGTATAGCTCTCAAGTTATGTATTAAATTATATCAATAGTATAAAGACCATTTAGATTTTTAGAGGCACATGTATTTTCAAATCCTATGCCAATATTGGGTAGCACTATGAACTTCAAAAAGTTCTGAGCTACAAATTTCTGAAAGTTTTCTTACATGTAAAGTGCTAATATTAATATCTGCATCATAGGTATCAGTTTTGTTATGCATTATTGTGAAAGTTAAAAGCAATTACAAATGCTTCCCCTGAATTTTCTTTATTTTTTGTTGAAGTGTTAGGCTAGGGTTCTATTATTTAGAGACAAATTTACTCCATATTTTTCATGTAATTACTCTGCGCTTGAAAAAATTAGAACAGTTTGGCACATTAGTAAACTAATGTTTTAAAAGTTTTATTAAGGTAAAGGTGAAAAATATATAAAGTTACATAATGATTTGATATACATTTTGAAACCTTTCCCCCCATCAAGTTAATTGACACATCCATCTCCTGACATTTATCTTTTTTATTTTTAGGGGGAACTTTTAATTCCTAGGCTCCTACCAAATTTCAATTATATGATACAGTTTTATCAACTAGGGTCACCATGTTTCCCGTGAAGACCTCAGCTCTTATTCATCTTATAACTGAAAGTCTGTAACCATTTGGCAGCCTCTTCCTTCTTTTCCCACCTTCCACCTTCTGGCATCCACCATCCTACTCTGTTTCTGTGAGTTTGACTTTTTTTTTTTCTTTCTTTCTGAGTCCACATGTAAGTAAGAACCGTGCAATAAGTGTTTCTCTCCGTGACTTATTTCATTTAGAATAATGAAATATCTAGGGTCATCCATGTTATCACAGATGACACTGTGTTCTATTTTATGGCTATCCATCGTATCTATAAAACACATAGAGTTTCTATTGAAAATTCACTGGTAAATCTTGTAGGGGCTTCCTTTGTACTGGGTTGGCCAAAAAGTTCATTCTGGTTTTTCCAGTACATCTTACAGATAAACACAAAAAGTTTCATTTCCCATGCTGCTTTTAAGATTCTCTGTCTTTACTTTAATGACAATGAAATTATCATGAATATTAATGTATCTTGGTGTGGGTTTTTTTTAACTCAACTTATTTGGTAATCATTGGACTTCCTGGATCTGGAAGATTACCAAGTTAGGGATGTTTCCAGTTATTACTTCTTCAAATAGATTTTCTTCCCCTTTCTCTTTTTCTTCTCCTTCTGGATCCCCTGTAAAGTGTAGTGTGTCCTCTTGATGATGTCTGATAAGTTCTTTAATCAATCTTACTTCTTCTTTTCTTTGGTTTCTCTGCTTGAATTTCATTGCCCTGTCTTTGAATTCGTGGATTGGTTCTTCCAGTTGATCTGGTCTCTTGTCAAACTCTTCTATTTAATTTTTCAGTTCACTTTATGGTATTCTTCCACTCTATGATCTTTGTTTGGTATTTAGTAGTATTTTCTGTCTTTGTTGAAACTCCCAATTTGTTCATGCATTGCTCTCCTGACTTCAGAGAGCACCTTGATGTGTGATATTTTGACCTCTCCATTTAGTGAACCATTCACTTTTGTTTCACTGAGATCAGTTTCTGAAGAGTTAATGTTCCTTTACTTGAGACCTATCACTTCTTCTGCACTTTCCTAGATCCCTTGCGTTGCTTTCTGCTCATTGGATGAGATAGCTTCCTCTCCCAGTCTTGATGGACCGATGTCATGTAAATGAATAAGCCAAACCCAAACCTGTGGTTGTCTCTCAACCTTTGTGGTTGTCTGAGCTGCTGTCTTTGTTCTTTATGGCTCCCAGGAAGTGAGGCTGTGTGAAGAGCAGTCAGTGTTCTGAAGGCAGGGATCATAGCACCTAGATGGCGGCTGATTAGAAGCCAGACTCTCAGGCAGCAGCTGAGAAACTATGAAATTAAACCACTCCCAGGAGGACACCTGGGGAGTGGGCATTTTTGTCGTCTGTCCCTTTGTGCTGAGCTAGGCTGTGCAGCCATGGGCTTGGGGGGTATCGCTCTTGTGCCTGGTTAAAAACTACTTCTTCTTGTTGCCCTGTGGGACTCATCAGCTCAAACCCCAGTGGTGATCAGAGCTGGGGGACTTAGGATCCATCTTCAGGTGACATTCGTGAAGTTTAGGGTGCTAGATGTGTCAATAAGCTCCTTCCAATTTCCAGCACCAGTGCTGGCGACTTTTTTTTTTTTTTTTAATTGGAGAGAGAGCTGAAGGGAGAAGCTGGGAGAAGTACACACTAGCTCAGACTTCAGGGAGAATCACCGGCAGCACCAGGATGCTCTCTAGTTAGATGGTACATCCCCAGGAGGCAGCTTGTGAAGTAAAAGTCTCACTCCTTCCAGGGAATTTGGTGTGTATATCTGCCCTCTCTGCGTTGTGCCCTGAGAAACATATGCCAGGAGTCCCTGTTTGTTGATTAAGAACTGTTCTGTCTTTGCTATAATTTGTGTGACATGTACACCCAAGTTTCATTGGCTTTCAGAGCTAAGAGTTTTGGGTGCTCATAGTTCAGATGAGAGTCTGTGAGGTGCTGGGTGTGTGGGCCAGGTCTTCAGCTCCTCGGGGCGAAGCTGGGAGTTGCATAGCTCCTGTATTTGCTTGGTGCTGTACCAGGACTGGGGTTGATGGTGAGGGTGTGTCTCTCAGCCTTTCCTCCCTATGTCCTGTTTCTCATTTACCCAGTTTGCAGGAGTCACTCAGATAGTTTCTGGGTTATTTTCAGAAGGAAGTTCTCTGTGTGTTACTTGACATTTGATACATCTACGGAAAGAAGAAATTTCAAGTCTCTTGGGTCACCCTCTTGGTCTCTCTCTCTCCAAATGTTAAAACATACTTTGCTTCATAAAGAATGCTCTTGAGTAAGGACACTGATGTTTGCCACAGACATAATTCATAATGTTTAGGGCTAATATGACTGGAAAAAAAGTTCAGCATTTACTTCAGAATTTCTTTTAAGACACTTTAAGAAACGGTGAAGTCGGATAATTCGGCCCGTAGGGAAGTTAGTGACCTGTGTGGAAGTTCTTGCTCTTCTTGGCCTTTGGGCTTTATATTTTCTTATCCTTTTCAAGGCCGGAACCCTGAAACCAGAGGCTGCATCCATTTTTCCCAGAAGTGCTTCCTTGTCTTAATAACTTCACTCTTGTCACTTAACTCTTCCATATATGACTACATTTCATTGCTGCTGTTAATTGTTCAGTTCAGTCTCTCAGTCATGTCCAACTCTTTGCAACCCCATGAATTGCAGCATGCCAGGCCTCCCTGTCCATCACCAACTTCCAGAGTTCACTCAGACTTGTGTCCATTGAGTCAGTAATGCCATCCAGCCATCTCATCCTCGGTTGTCCCCTTTTCCTCCTGCCCCCAATCCCTCCCAGCAGCAAAGTCTTTTCCAGTGAGTCAACTCTTCACATGAGGTGGCCAAAGTACTGGAGTTTCAGCTTTAGTATCATTCCTTCCAAAGAAATCCCAGGGTTGATCTCTTTCAGAATGGACTGGTTGGATCTCCTTGCAGTCCAAGGGACTTCCAAGAGTCTTCTCCAACACCACAGTTCAAAAGCATCAATCAGTGCTCAGCCTTCTTCACAGTCCAGCTCTCACATCATAACCACTGGAAAAACTATAGCCTTGACTAGATGGACCTTAGTCGGCAAAGTTACACATGGTTATATGTAGCTAAAATATTTGCATGTTAATATGAGTTCTTTTATACTGGAGTGTGATCAATGATAGACATCAATAACATTGAAGTAAATAGATGGTATGAATATTATGCAGATGGAATATCCTATCTGTATATTTTATATGGAATTAAAGTAATGTGATATTGGATAGTGAGCTAATCCTGTCTGAGTGCTTCTCCTTCATGGATATGAAAGAAGTATCAAAACAGTACCGGATTATTTCAGATCAAATTAGTTACCTTAACTCATCAAAGTTATAATATGATTCACTACATCTATACTGTCCTTAAAAATAAAGAGTATGTAATTGTTATAGTCAAAATTACGTGGTTAAAAATGGCTCTTATTCATGTTCATTTGTGGTTTCAGGCTTAAATGTGACTCATACATTTGGAATGCCTCTCCCTGGCTCTATTTATATGTGTATTTGGGTGTGTCAGAAATAGCGTTTCTATATTAAATACATTTTTGGATCATTTTAACTTCAGAAAATCTTTTAAAGTTCTTTGCCAAGTTAAAATAGTATTTTTTTTACTTCTTTTAAAAAATTAGTGTCTAATAATTAATGTACTTCCACTTATACATTAAAGCTAATATTAGTTTTTAATCCAGACCACTGAGGTTGTTTGGCTTCTCTGCTGGTTCAGCTGGTAAAGAATCTGCCTGCAATGCATGAGACCTGGATTTGGAGAAGGGAACCGGCTACCCTCTCCAGTATTCTGGCCTGGAGAATTCCATGGACTGTATAGTATAGTCCATGGGGTCCCAAAGAGTCAGACATGACTGAGCAAATTTCACATAGAATTAGTTAGAATTAATTGATCTTGAGAGATGTTAAGTATTTACACAAATATCTTTTGATTTTTCCAACCAAATACATTTAGACTACAGTCTGTTCCTCTTGCCCTTCAGTCTTTCATACTCTTTTTTTATTGCTTATTGGTCTAGAATTTAACACACATTTTCTCACTTACGTATTAGCTTCATTATGAATCAATCTTACTGTTTGACAATTTGTATGGACTTCCATATTTTGGAGTTGCAACTGTCTATAATTGTTAATTACTTTTTAGGTACACTATCCTTGTTACTGTTATGATACATACTTTCTTATTTGGTATATTTTTGGAAGCAAGTATTTCTATGAGCAGCATATTTTGTAAGATCCATCCATCATCTTAAATGCAATTACATAAATGCAAAAAATAGATTGTAAGGGAGGTGGTAGTGGTAAAGAACCTGCCTACTAACACGGGAGACATAAGAGATGCAAGTTCAATCCCTGGGTCGGGAAGATCACCTGGAGGAGGAAATGGCAACCCACTCCAGTACTCTTACCTTGAGAATCCTGTGGACAGAGGAGCCTGGCAGGCTACAGTCCATGGGGTCGCAGAGTCGGACATGACTGAAGTGACTTAGCACGCAAGCATACATACACTGATAATTTATAATCATTTTGATCAGAATGAGTTGTGCATTAAAGTAATAACATAAAATTGAGCTAATCTCTCACTAGTTTTCTATCATAAAAGCGTGCACTCTGGGGATACATCATTAAAAATAAAATAGTTTTAGAAATATAAGCAATGACCTAGTAATTCAGGAGACAGCAGCATGTATACTTGGCCCCTTGAATGTCTTTACTGCAGTTTCTATACTTTGGTTGATCTTGTGTGTTTGTAGTTGTATATTTAAAATGATGAAGTTAAGCTATAAAAATAAGCAATGTGTGGCACTATAAATCTCTACTGGCCTTTTTTTTTTCCCCCAACAGAGTTAAACTTCATTTTACATCAAACTCTTGCAATCCAGCTATCTTAATCATTCATCTTTTACACAAACAAAATTGACTCATAAAATGACAGTTTGTTTCACAGTGAGCAGATGTAGGCATACATTACATGGCAGCCCATCTGTGGCCATCATATATCTCTATGTCTCATAAAAAACACTGGCTCTCCTAAAGAAATGTTCACCAGTTCTACCCCAAGATTCCAGGTCTCAGGTGTTCAAACTCACTCTCTTGAATATAATGTTTAGGGCCTCCCGTGAAGGCACTGTGGTGTAGAATAGGAAGGAGCACCATGTGCTTTTTGGAGACAGGCTGGGGCACCAGGGACCTTTCGCAAGTATGCTGAAATACATTTACATATAATTAAATTTTTCACGTGAAAATTTCAAAAGAATGATTGTAAAACAGAGTACCAATGTGAGTAAGAATAAAGGTTAAACAGAAGAAAATGTAATGTCCAACCAAAACAAAACAAAAAAATGTGTTTGCTAGAACCTGCAAAAACTTGATCTCATGAGTGTGCCAGTTACCTGCTCAGAAAAAAATAAGCTATGTTATTTAAACAGCAAAATGCTGAAGCATAACGAAGTGAATTGTAAGTAAAATATGACAATATTTTTTAAACATGATACTTCTTTCATTTAAATGAGTCTTCATAGTTAACTGGAAAAAATAAGCATCCCAGTATTTAAAAATGTGACTTTGCTATTGTGTCAGGCAGCCCCTAAAATGGCTTCTCATGATACTCTGCCTTATAGAATTCCTTTGCATTTAGTGAGTTGTTTTTAATCCATAGCATACTAACAACATTGAAAAGAAGGATGAAAAGCATTGAGTTAAAGTCAGCTTGTTTCTGATAGTTTAGCTAAAAGATAATCTGACCTCTTTGGTAGGAATAAACTTCTATATGCATGTAATATGTATATTATTACACATGTAATATGTATAATTATCGATTGCTACAAGTTACCTCAAAATCTGGTGTCTTAAAATATCATGCATTTTTTAATCTCAAAGTTTCTGTGGGTCAGAACTGTGCACAACTTAGGTGGATCCCTCTACATACAGTTAATGGTCTCTCATGGGCATGGAATCTATGAGCTGGCTGAGGCTGAGAGCTGAGGCTTATCTGATGAACGGTCTGTGTCCAAGCTCCCTCACATTGTTAGTGACAGGATTTATAATAGTTAAGTTTTAGTCACTCAGTCATGTCCACCTCTTTGTGTCCCCATGGGCTGTAGCCTCTGTCCGTGGGATCTCCCAGGCAAGAATAGTGGAGTGAGTAGCCATTCCCTTCACCAGGAGATCTTTCTGACCCAGGGATCGAACCCTGGTCTCCCACATTGCAGGCAGATTCTTTACCATCTGAGCCACCAGGAAAACCCTTATAATAGTTGCTCGGGGCTGATTTGACTAGGACCTCAGTTACTTTCTGTTACTTGGAGACTGTCCTCAATTTCTTGATACCTGGTCTTCTCCAACATGCTTGCTTCATCACAGTCTATAAGAAAAAAGAGAATTATAGAGTCTACTATCAAGAAAAAATATAGCACACTCTTTTGTAACCAGATCATAGAACTGGTTGCTTCTGTGTGTGGTCATACTGTACTACTGATTAAAAACAAGTCACTCAACTGAAATGAGTTGTGTAAGGCAGGGAATTGTTGGGATCAGGTTGGGGTCAGTCACTCAGTAACCTGAGTGACTGCCTGTCACAATGGTAGTGTTAATTGCTCAGTTGTTTCTGACTCTTCGCAACCCCATAGACTGCTCACCAGGCTCCTCTGTCCTTGGAATTCTCCAGGCAAGAATGCTGGAGTGGGCTGCCATTCTCTTCTTCACAGGATCTTCCCAACCCAGGGATTGAACCTGGGTTCTCCCACATTGAAGGAAGATTCCTTACAGTCTTCGCCACTGGGAAGCCTGTCACAATATCAGAAGTTATATTTATAGTTAACCGGCAGTGGCTACAGATCTGGAAAAGGTCAGTTTTCCAGTCCCGAAGAAGGGCAGTGGTAAAGAATGTACACGCTACTGCACAGGTGCACTCATCTCACAGGCTAGCAAAGTAATGCTCAAAATTCTCCAAGCAAGGATTCAACAATATATGAATCGAGAACTTCCAGATTTTCAAGCTGGATTTGGAAAAGTCAGAGGAACCAGAGATCAAATTGTTAACATCCGTTGGATGATAGAAAAGCGAGATAGTTCCAGAAAACCATTCTGCTTTATTGACTATGCCAAAGCCTTTGACTGTGTGGATCACAACAAAATGTAGAAAATTCTTAAAGAGACTGGAACATCAGAGCACCTTAACTGCCTCCTGAGAAATCTGTATGCAAGTCAAGAAACAGCACTTCTAATGACATGGAACATGAACTGGTTCAAAATTGGGAAAGGAGTATGTCAAGGCTGCATATTGTCACCCTGCTTATTTAACTTCTATGCAGAGTACATCATGTGAAATGCTGTGCTGGATGAAGCACAAGATGGAATCAAGATGGCCAGGAGAAATATCAATAACCTCAGATATGCAGATGATACAACTTTAATGGCAAAAAGTGAAAAGAAAGTAAAGAACTTTTGATGAAAGTGAAAGAGGAGAGTGAAAAAGCTGGCTAAAAACTCAACATTCGAAAAACAAAGATCGTGGCACCTAGTCCCATCACTTCGTGGCAAATAGATGGGGCAACAATGGAAACAGTGAAAGACGTTTTATTTTGCGGGGTCTCCAAAATCACTGCAAAGGTGACTGCAGCCATGCAATTAAGACACTTGCTCCTTGTAAGAAAAGTTATGATGAGCCTAGACAGCATATTAAAAAGCAGAGATTACTTTGCCAATAAAGGTCCATCTAGTCAAAGCTATAGTTTTTCTAGCAGCCATGTATGGATGTGAGAGCTGGACCACAAAGAAAGCTGAGTGCCGAAGAACTGACGCTTTTGAACTGTGGTGTTGGAGAAGACTCTTGAGAATCTGTTGCACTGTAAGGAGATCCAACCAGTTAATCCTAAAGGAAATTAGTCCTGAATATCCATTGGAAGGATTGATGCTGAAGGTGAAGCTTTAAAATTTTGGCCACCTTATGAAAAGAACTGACTCACTGGAAAAGACTGATGCTGGGAAAGACTGAAGGCAGAAGGATCTGTGACGATTCGATGAACCTGGGTTTGAGCAAGCTCCGGGAGTTGGTGATGAACAGGGAAACCTAGTGTGCTGCAGTCCATGGGGTCGCAAAGAGACACGACTGGGCAACTGAACTGAACTGAGGGGCTACTGGTCAATATTTTATTTCTATATTTTTTGTTTGTTTTTTCCTCTTGCTACCTTCATTTTGCCCTAGCTTCTGTCATTGTTAATTCACTATAATTTGGAGAGCATAGAAAGATAAAATTCAAATTAGTCAATAGCTATCTCTGATAGAATGTTTTGGGAAAAATTGAGAGCAAGGATTATGATTTTCATACATCTTTCTATCCTATTCAGTAATTGATAACAATGTCTATAGTTAGTATTATACAGCTAATTGAATGGCCCAAGGTTGGGATACTGCAGATAGATTTGATTTTTTTTTAATCCTTTTTCCACAAATGCATTAGAAATTACTTGAATCAAATGGAATGTTATTTCATAGCAATATGTTTTCATTTTCATAGAATGTTAAAGTAGCAAGCAAATTGTTTTTTGGTAGCATGGAGTTTAATTATAGACTCAGTCTCATTTCATCATAAAATTTAGAGAATATTGGTAATGAACCAGCAAGGACTTATTAAAGCTTGTTCTGCCTTTTCTCTGCAAGACCACTGTGTTGTGTAATTTTTTTAATTATAATTTTTCCTAAAATCATAGCATTATACAATGGTACCTTTTAAATACACTGATCTAGATTCTTAATATGCAAGGTAAAACACTTTATTAAACTGTGAAGATGAATTAGGTTTCCTTAGACTTGTATCACAGCTGGCATAAGACAGTAAATATCTCAAGAGAACAATGAACATGATTTCTTGTCTAATGTCAGCCCATGAGCTCCCAAGAAAGTTGTTGGACTGTGGTGTGGTTTCAGGGCTATTGGATACCCTCATGTTGTCGCATGTGTGTCTCTTTTCTGTTCTGTTATGCCATATTTAGAAAAGTATCTTGAAATTAAAAGATCCTATAGAAGAGTTAACCTATTGTTTCAATTTTTACTAGTGTTGTATAATTAAAAGATTTCTGGAGAACAACTATGTTTTGATTAAAAATAGATGGGGTTACGAGAGGGAAGGAAAGGTGCAGAAAAATTCCCCCTGAATCAAAGTGTACCTTGGCTATATCTGATCAGTCTCATCATCTTTGCCAGACATTCTTCTAGACATTTGACACTATAAAGGTGAGCAAGATAAATTCAGTTCTGTCGTCTCAGACCTCACATATTAGTAACAGTGCATTGTAAGTAAAGAATATATTTTGCACAAATGCTAATTGCTATACAGAAAATAAAACAGGATGCTGGAATAAAGCATGAGACTTTGGGCCAAGGGAGTGCAAAAACCTTGGGGAGGAGCATTTGCCTAAAAGAAAGAGCGAAAAGCAATCTCTGGGATAGGAATAAACTTGGTGTGTCAAGAACACAGAATTGACGATATCAGGAAGTACTGTAACAGAATGGGGTGTTGATAATGAGGCAGAGGCCAGATTAAACGGGGCTATTGTAATGGGTTAGAATTTTATTTTATTGCATTGGGAAAACATTGAAGATTTTTAGGCAGAACAGTTGCAGAATCAAATTTTAAAAGCCTCTGCACAATAAAGGAAACCATCAACAAAATGAGAAGGCAACCACTATCTGCAAACCACATATCCAGACTATACGAGCAACTCTAACTCAGTAGGGGGGAAAAAATCAGATTAAAAAATGAGCAGATCCTAATAGACATTTTTGCCCCAAGAAAGACTCATAGATAGCCAAAAGGTATGTGAAACAGAAATGAAAACCATAAAGAGATATCACCTGTTAAGATGGCCGTTATCAAAAAAACAAGAAACAATAAACACTAGCTGGAATGTGTGAAAAGGAGAGCCTTTGTGCAGTGTTGGTGGGAATGTAAACTAGTAGAGCTAATATGGAAAATAGTGTGGCAGTTCCTTGGGTTTCCCTGGTGGCTCAGAGGGTAAAGAGTCTGCCTGCAATGCAGGAGACCTGGGTTCGATCCCTGGGTCAGGAAGATCCCCTGGAGAAAGGAAATGGCAACCCACTCCAGTACTCTTGCCTGGAAATTCCCATGGACAGACAAGCCTGCTAGACTACAGTCCATGGGATCGCAAAGAGTCGGACAGGACAGAGCGACTTCACCCTTCGCCCTTCATGGGAATCCCTTAAGAAATTAAAAATAGAATTGCTATGTGATTCATCAATCCTATTTCTAGAAACATATCCATAGGAAGTAAAACTGTTTATCTCAAAGAGATTATCTCTACTCCTGTGTTGATTATGGCATTATTCACAATAGCCAAGATATGGGCACAAAGTTTCTTTCTATTGTTTGGATAGAATGGATAAATGAAAGATAGATAGATTATTCATACAAAATTATAAATTAAGAAAATCCTGTCATCTGCAACAAAGTGGATCAACTTGGAGGGTATTATGCTAAGTAAAATAAGCCAAAGAGAGAAAGACACATGGCATCACTTACATGAGGAATCTTGAAAAAAAGAAGTAAAATGTATGAAAGAGGTGGCCAAAATACTGGAGTTTCAGCTTTAGCATCATTCCTTACAAAGAATACCCAGGGCTGATCTCCTTCAGAATGGACTGGTTGGATCTCCTTGCAGTTCAAGGGACTCTCAAGAGTCTTCTCCAACACCACAATTCAAAGCATCAGTTCTTCAGTGCTCAGCTTTCTTCACAGTCCAACTCTCACAGCCATACATGACTACTGGAAAAACCATAGCCTTGATTAGACCATTGTTGGCAAAGTAATGTCTCTGCTTTTGAATATGCTATCTAGGTTGATCATAACTTTCCTTCCAAGGAGCAAGCATCTTTTAATTTCATGGCTGCAATCACCATCTGCAGTGATGTTGGAGCCCCCCAAAATAAAATCTGACACTGTTTCCACTGTTTCCTCATCTAGTTCCCATGAAGTGATGGGACAAGATGCCATGATCTTCGTTTTCTGAATGTTGAGCTTTAAGCCAACTTGTTCACTCTCCTCTTTCACTTTCATCAAGAGGCTTTTTAGCTCCTCTTCACTTTCTGCCATAAGGGTGGTGTCATCTGCATATCTGAGGTTATTGATTTTTCTCCCAGCAATCTTGATTCCAGCTTGTGCTTCCCCCAACCCGACATTTCTCATGATGTGCTCTGCATAGAAGTTAAATAAGCAGGGTGTCAATATATAGCCTTGACGTACTCCTTTTCCTATTTGGAACCAGTCTGTTGTTCCATGTCCAGTTCTAACTGTTGCTTCCTGACCTGCATATAGGTTTCTCAGGAGGCAGGTCAGGTGGTCTGGTATGCCCATCTCTTTCAGAATTTTCCACAGTTTATTGTTATCCACACAGTCAAAGGCTTTAGCATAGTCAAGAAAGCAGAAATAGATGTTTTTCTGGAACTTTCTTGCTTTTTCCATGACCCAGAAGATGTTGGCAATTTGATCTCTGGTTCCTATGCCTTTCCTAAAACCAACTTGAACATCTGGAAATTCACGGTTCACATATTGCTGAAGCCTGGCTTGGAGAATTTTGAGCG
>SJYC01012274.1:0-47129 GCA_006408675.1 Madoqua kirkii | reverse complement strand
GAGGCAGGTCAGGTGGTCTGGTATGCCCATCTCTTTCAGAATTTTCCACAGTTTATTGTTATCCACACAGTCAAAGGCTTTAGCATAGTCAAGAAAGCAGAAATAGATGTTTTTCTGGAACTTTCTTGCTTTTTCCATGACCCAGAAGATGTTGGCAATTTGATCTCTGGTTCCTATGCCTTTCCTAAAACCAACTTGAACATCTGGAAATTCACGGTTCACATATGGCTGAAGCCTGGCTTGGAGAATTTTGAGCATTACTTTACTAGCATGTGAGATGAGTGCAATTGTGCAGTAGTTTGAACATTCTTTGGCATTGCCTTTCTTTGGGATTGGAATGAAAACTGATCTTTTCCCAGTTCTGTGGCCACTGCTGAGTTTTCCGAATTTGCTGGCATATTGAGTGCAGCATTTTCACAGCATCATCTTTCAGGATTTGAAAGAGCTCAACTGGAATTCCATCACTTCCACTAGTTTTGTTCATAGTGATGCTTTCCAAGGCCCACTTGACTTCACATTCCAGAATGTCTTACTCCAGGATGTCTTGCTCCAGATGAGTGATGACACCATTGTGATTATCTTGTTCATGAAGATCTTTTTTGTACAGTTCTTCTGTGTATTCTTGCCACCTCTTCTTAATATCTTCTGCTTCTGTTAGGTCCATATCATTTCTGTCCTTTATCGAGCCCATCTTTGCATGAAATGTTTCCTTGGTATCTCTAATTTTCTTTAGGAGATCTCTAGTCTTTCCCATTCTGTTGTTTTCTTCTATTTCTTTGCATTGATCGCTGAGGAAGGCTTTCTCAGCAATTCTCGCTGTTGTTTGGAACTCTGCATTCAGATGCTTATATCTTTTCTTTTCTCCTTTGCTTTTCGCATCTCTTCTTCTCACAGCTATTTGTAAGGCCTCCTCAGACAGCCATTTTGCTTTTTTGCATTTCTTTTCCATGGGGATGGTCTTGATCCCTGTCTCCTGTATAATGTCACGAACCTCCGTCCATAGTTCATCAGGCATTCTGTCTATCAGATCTAGTCCCTTAAATCTATTTCTCACTTCCACCGTATCTGCCAGGCTAAAGGTCTGAGTAATCAAGCCTGGTCCCTGATCCTGAATCTAAATCTTCTGGAGATCACGAATCTGACACTGTTCACCATTAGCTATCACTGGTAAAATGATACAAACTGAGCTATAAAATAAAGTCTGAGGATTATATTCTGGCATGACAGGTATAGTAGAATAACACAGTATTGAATGGGGAATCTTTCACAGTGTATAATGATGTTGTATGATATACTTTAAGTGTATCATAATTTTGTGTGTCAGTGAAGCCTCCAATTAAGCTGAAAAAAAATTACAAAGTAATTTTAAAAGTCCTGTATTAATTAATCCATAAGAACTGCTAAAATAAAAGCCAAAGAGAGAAAATGCCATAAAAATTATGAGTAAAAAATATGCTGTTTAAAATTTGTTTTTCATTGGAGAACAATTGCTTTACAATATTGTGTTGCTCTGTGCCACACACCAGCATGAATCAGCGGTAGGCATGCATATGTCCCATCCCTCTTGAGCCTCCCTCCCACCACTCTAGGTTGTCAGAGCGCACCAGGTTGAGCTCCTTGTGTCATACAGCAAATTCCCATTGGCTATCTGTTTTATATACGGTAATAAATATGTTTCATTGCTACTCTCTCAATTCGTCCGACCCTCTCCTTGCCCCAGTGTGTCCACAAGTCTCTTCTCTCTCTGTGGCTGCATCTCAATTTCTGCCTGCAAATAAGTTCATCAGTACCATCTTTCTAGATTCCATATATATGCATTAATATATGATGCTAAGTTATTCTTATGAAAGATGACTTGGGTGAAAAAAACCCTTCTGGGAGCAAAATGGCTTCAACTAAAAATCTTGAGTAGAGAACAAACTGGAACTCGGCCAGGATTTTTTTCCAGCTGGAGTCAGGATGCGTGAAGCAGCATATTGTAGGGAACATTCTCACTTGGTTAAGAATTATGAGAACAGACAGTCCAAGGAGGATGCAGGAAGACTGACTGAGGGAAGGAGACGGCAGGACCCAAGGGAAAGCATAGCCCGGGAGAACCTTGGAAGTAATTAGTTAAAGAGACGATGGAGGTGCCCCTGAAACTGACATATTAGTAATGGAATAGTTACAGGCCTGACAAAGGTAAGGCTAGGCAGCATGCCTGAAGGAACTGGAAAAGAATTTATGAAGAAGACTGTTTTTTACTGCAGTTTTGCTGAAATAAATGCTTATCACTACCTGCGAAATGAAAGCACACATTTTTGTAAAGGAATTTAAGTCTGTAAAACAGAAAAAGCTTTTCCTTTTGTCACACCTGTTAGACAATAATTAACCTTAGTCTTATGAAATTCTACCTGAAAATTGTAAGTGAATTCAGAATGTTTTAAAAACGCGAATGACTTGAAAAGTGAAAATTCAAAAAGGATGTCTTTGGCTAACATGACTGGGACCATCTTCTGGCGGATGCAGGACACTGGAGCTCTCTGTCATTCCTAGAGAATTATGTCAGAAAATATGAGTTTAAAAGAACCGGAGAGGTAAACCTACAAAGTTAGAAAGGCTCTTCACTTCCCAGGGGTTCTGATCTTTAATACCAATTCTCAAATTTCATTTGTGAGTGATTTCCTCTATATGTGTGTCTCCTTTTCATTTTCCTGAAAATAGTAGACAACTTTTAAAGAAAATATATAACTATCAATCTGTGTAAGCTCATAAATTACTAAAAAAAAATACAGTTTTCTTTTCCCCATACATTTCAAAGTTTTCATCTAAGTTCAGGTAACATAAAATCAGAAACGAGTGCTAGAGACACCCTGTATCCAATGATATGTTCCTCAAGCTCGGATACTTGTAAACTTTGGGGACACAAAGATGTCCAAGGCAATCCTCACAACCACAAGATATAGATGATGAGTGTGAAATGTTTGGGGGGAAATATATTAATATTGAATCAAGCAAGGGTTTGATATTAATCCCCAAATTCCATATTTTTTTTTAATGAACATTAAACAGCATTCCTCACTTTAAGTATCCTGGGATCTGCTCCCTTCAGCAATTACCAGGGCTTCACCTGGGGAGCTCACCACCCCAGACTTGGTCCAGAGCTCCTGCCTGCAGTCTCTGAAGAGAGACACACGGTCAAGGACCCTGGACCCCTCTCCAGGCCATGCTCTGAGGAATGTTTGCATTCCAAATTCAAGTGCCCTCTTTCCTAAGTCTCTCTATCTGAATCTTCTGCTGAAGTCATCTTACAGCCTCCTAATGAGGAGAGGAGGGAGTAACTGTGAAGAAGCCACTTTCCCCCTATCTGACTCCTACCACTATTTTCCAATCCTCCCCCTCCGTCACAGCCCCCACCTTCAGAATAGGTCCGTAAAAGTACAGGAGTCTTATTTCTGCTTCCTTGAAAGTGAGATAACTTCCATGTTTGTGCTGGTCAAATTTATTCAGTTAAAAAAACTCATTTTAATTAACCATGTTGAAAATATAATCATATCAATAGATGCAGAAAAAGCAGATGACAATCTCACAGCCATTTCTGAAAAGGGAAAAATAAGCTCTGCAAATTAGGAACAGAAGGAAGACTCCTTATTTGGCAAAGAGCATCTACAAAAAAAAAAAAAAAACCAACCTACAGGTAACATCATATTCAGTGATGAAAGCCTCAGTGCTTTCTCCCTAAGCAAGTGGGACAAGGCGAAAATGTTCACTCTCACCATTTCTATTCCATATTATACGTCCTAGGAAAAGAGATAAAAAGCATCCAGAAAAAAAGAAGCAAATCTCTCCTTATTCACAAAGGATTTTGTCTATGTGAAAAATCCTTCATAAAATGTAAAAAGCTACTGGAAAGTATATTTAAGAATAATTGCAGAATACATGTAATACGTATTCAAATACGAAAACCAGTTTGATTCCTATATGTTAGCAAAGGACAATCAGAAATTGAAATTGATTGTAAGAAAGCATCAACAGATATGAAATAGTAAATGTAAATCTGGCAAAGTTTTGCAAGTCATGTACATAGAAAACTATAACATTGCAGAGAGAAGCTGAAGAAGCCTTATATAAATGGAGAGGAATGTGGTGTTGATTTCTCAGAAAAATAACATAGTTAAGATGCCAATTTTCCCAGAATTTATCTATAGCTTAAATGCTATGGTAATCACAATTTCTTTACACTTATTTTTGCAAAATATGATGATGTTAATTTGCTGCATCAAGTAGTGAAAGAGATCTTTACTTTCTTTGGAAAATCATCAAACAATGAATCTTGACTTTCCATCTATTTTCAAGAAAATGATTTTCTGGATGGGATCTGTACTCAAAGCAGCCTCCTGGTGGAGCTGACAGCCGGTATCCAGACATACCGTGGATGAGAGCAAGAAAGGCTTAAACAGAACCTCCCACTGGAACTGGAAAATGACCTTGGTTATTACTTCGGAAAAGGTTACATAGTCAATGAAGTGAAAGTCACTCAGTCCTGTCCAACTCTCTTTGACCCTGTGGACTATACACTCCATGGAATTCTCCAGGCCAGAATACTGGTGTGGGTGGCAGTTCCATTCTCCAGGGGATCTTCCCAACCCAGGGATCACTTTGCAGGTGGATTCTTTACCAGCTGAGCCACCAGAAAGCCCAAGAATAGTGGAGTGGGAAGCCTATCTCTTCTCCAGGAAATCTTTCTGACCCAGGAATCGATCCGGGGTCTCCTGCATTGCAGCAGATTGTTTACCAGCTGAGCTACCTGGGACATAGTCAATGAAATGAACCACAACCACATCTTCCTTCAACAAAGGAATTCTCAGAGACCTGTATTATATACAACTTGAGTATCTGGAATCTTTATATGCTGTGGTTCCCAAATGTCTTTAACCAGAGAAACCCCCCTTTCACATTAATTAACAGCAAAATGGAACATCTTAGTATTTCTTTGACAGTGCTGTAAGAAATGTTGATCCAGAGCATCAATCCAGCAACTATTTACTGCTTACCTAAGTTATACTAAGGTGAAAATTCTAGGTACTCAGGATGCACAAAAATTACAACTCTATAAACAAATTTTCATTTCAAATATCATTTAAACACTCATTCCTTTTAAATGCTTGCTACCTAATACTGTGTGTCCAATCCAGTTCTCTACAATTTGTCATATAATTTTTATTTATAATTTTTTATAGTTGCTTTACAATGTTGTATTAGTTTCTACTGTACAATAAAATGAATCAGCTGTATGTATACATCAGTTCAGTTCAGTCGCTCAGTCGTGTCTGACTCTTTGTGACTCCATGAATCACAGCATGCCAGGCCCCCCTGTCCATCCCCATGTATGTGTCCATACATCCCCTCTTTTTTTTTTTTTTTTTGGTTTTCATTCCCATTTAGGTCAGTACAGTGAGTAGAGTTCTCTGTGCTAAACAGTAGGTGCTCATTAGCTGTCTATTTCATACATAGTATCAATCCCAGTCTTCCAATTCATCCCACTCCCCTTTCCCTGCTTGGTGTCCATACGTTTGTGCTCTGTGTTTGTGTCTCTGTTCTGTTTTGGAAATAAGATCATCTATACCATTTTTCTAGATTCCACATATATGTGTTAATATATGATATTTATCTCTCTCTGATTGATTTTACCCTGTATGACAGTCTCTGGGTCCTTCCACATCTCTACAAATGACCCAATTTTGTTCCTTTTTATGGCTGAGTAATATTCTATTGTATATGTATGTACCACACCTTCTTTATCCTCTCCTCTATTGATGAACATCTCGGTGGCTTCCATGTCCTGGCTATAGTAAACAGTGCTGCAATGAACTTTGAGTGTATGTGGCTTTTTGAATTATGGTTTTCTTTGGGTATATGCCCAGAAGTGAAATTTCTGAGTCACTTGGTATTTCTATTTTTAGTTTTTTAATGAACCTCCATATGTTCTCCATAGTGGCTATGTCAAGTTACAGTCCCACCAACAGTGCCTGAGGGTTCCCTTTTTGGCTCATCTTCAGCCTTTATTGTTTGTAAATTTTTAAATGATGGCCATCCTGACAGGTGTGAGGTGTAACCTCATTCTAAGTCTTTGGTTTGCGTTTCTCGAATACTTATTTGGATGTGGAGTTGGACTGTGAAGAAGGCTGAGCACCGAAGAATCGATGCTTTTGAACTGTGGTGTTGGAGAAGACTCTTGAGAGTTCCTTGGACTGCAAGGAGATCCAACCAGTCCATTCTGAAGGAGATCAGTCCTGGGTATTCTTTGGAAGGAATGGTGCTAAAGCTGAAACTCCAATACTTTGACTACCTCGTGCAAAGAGTTGACTCATTAGAAAAGACTCTGATGCTGGGAGGGGTTAGGGACAGGAGGAGAAGGGGACAACAGAGGATGAGATGGTTGGATGGCATCATTGACTCGATGGACATGAATTTGAGTGAACTCCAGAAGTTGGTGATGGATAGGGAGGCCTGGCATGCTGCAATTCATGGGGTTGCAAAGAGTCAGACACAGCTGAGCAACTGAACTGAACTGATGCACATTTTGTGCCAAGAGGGAAAGTAGAAAGACGTGCGCTTATCTTCTCCTGTGAGAATTCCACACTTACAACTCGCTGCTGAACAACTATCAACAGGAGAATTTGGATCCCACCAAAAAAGGATACCTCGTGTCCAAGGGCAAAGGAGACCCCAGCAAGATGGTAGGAGGGGCAAAATCGTGTTTAGAATCAAACCTTATACCCGCCAGAGACACTCGGAGGACTCAAACCCTTGTGTGCACCAGGAGATCCCACAGAGACTGACACAGACCTGCCTTTGAGTGTCTGAGTGTCTCCTGTGGAGGCACAGGTCAGCAGTGGCCTGCCACAAGCGCAGGGGCTCTGGGTGCCACAGACCTGCAAGTGACATAAGCCCTCTTGGAGGAGCTGACTATTAACCCCACCATAGAGCCACCAGAACTTACATAGGACTGGGGAAACAGACTCTTGGAGGGCACAAACAAAACCTTGTATGCACCAAGACCCAGGAGAAAGGAACAGTGTCCCCACAAGACAGACTGGCCCAGACTTGCCTGTGAGTGTCCAGGAGTCTCTGGAGAGGAGTGGGTCAGCAGTGGCCTGAGGCAGAGTGGGCACACTGAGTTCAGCAGTGCTTGCACTGGACCTTTTGAAGACGGTTCCATCATCTTCATTACCTCCACCATAGTTTGGTCTCAGGCCAAACAACAGGGAGGGAACACAGCCCTGCTCATCAACAGAAAACTGGATTAAAGATTTACTGAGCATGGCCCCACCATCAGAACAAGACCCAGTTTCCCCCACAATCAATGTCTCCGATCAGGAAGCTTCCTTAGCCTCTTATCCTTATCCTTCAGAGGGCAGACAGAATGAAAGTCACAATCGCAGAAAACTGATCAAATTGATCACGTGGACACATCCTTGTCTAACTCAGTGAAACTATGAGCCATGCTGTGTAGGGCCACCCAAGATGGACAGGTCATGGTGAAGAGATATGACAAAACGTGGTCCCCTGGAGAAGGCAATGACAAACCATTTCAGTATTCTTGCCTTGAGAAACGCATGAACAGTATGAAAAGCCAAAGATAGGACACTGAAAGATGAACACCCCAGGCAGGTGCCCAATATGCTACGGGAGAAGAGTGGAGGAATAATTTTAGCAAGAATGAAGAGACAGAGCCAAAACGAAAACAACACCCAGGTGTGGATGTGACTAGTGCTAGAAATAAAGTCGATGCCATAAAGAGCAATATAGATAGGAACCTGGAATGTTAGGTTCATGAATCAAGATAAATCAGAAGTGGTCAAACAAAAGATTGCAAGATTGAACATCGACATGTTAGAAATGGACAGGAATGGGTGAATTTAACTCAGATGACCATTATATCTACTACTGTGGACAAAAATCCATTAGAAGAAATGGGAGTAGCCCTCATAGTAAACAGAAGAGTCTGAAATGCAGTACTTGGGTACAATCTCAAAAATAACAGAATGATCTCTGTTTCTAAGGCAAACCATTCAGTATCACAGTGATTCAAATCTATGCCCCAAATAGTAATGCTGAAGAAGCTGAAGTCGAACGATTCTGTGAAGACCTATAAGACCTTCTAGAACACCCAGAGAAGATATCCTTTGCATCATCTGGGACTGGAATGCAACAGTAGGAAGTCAAGAGATACCTGGAGTAACAGGCAAATTTGGCTTTGGAGTACAAAGTGAAGCAGGGGAGAGATTAACAGAGTTTTGCAAAGGGAATGCACTGGTCATAGGAAACACCCACTTCCAACAAGACAAGAGAAGACTCTACACATGGACATCACATGATGGTCAATACCAAAATCAGATTATTTTCTTTGCAGCCAAAGATGGAGAAACTGTATACAGTCAGCAAAAACAAGACCAGGAGCTTACTGTGGCTCAGATCATGAACTCCTTATTGCCACATTCAGACTTAAATTGAAGAAAGTAGGGAAAACCATGAGACCATTCTGGTATGATCTAAATCAAATCCCTTATGATTATACAGTGGAAATGACAAATAGATTCAAGGGATTCGATCTGATAGAGTGCCTGATGAACTATGGGCTGAGGTTCAAGAGGAGGCAGTGATCAAGACCATTCCCAAGAAAAAAGAAATACAAAAAGGCAAAATGGCTGTCTTAAAGGCCTTACAAATAGCTGAGAAAAGAGAAGTGAAAGGCAAAGAAGAAAAGGAAAGATATGCCATTTGAATGCAGATTTCCAAAGCATAGCAAAGAGAGATAATAAAGCCTTCCTCAATGATCAATGAAAAGAAATAGAGGAAAACAATAGAATGGGAAAGACTAGAGATCTCTTCAAGAAAATTAGAGATACCAAGGGAACATTTCATGCAAAGATAGGCATAATAAAGGACAGAGATGGTTTAGACCTAACAGAAGCAGAAGATATTAAAAGGTGGCAAGAATACACAGAAGAACTGTACAAAAAAAGATCTTCATGACACAGATAACCATGATGGTGTGATCACTCACCTAGAGCCAGACATCCTGGAATGTGAAGTCAAGTAGGCCGTAGAAAGCATCACTACGAACAAAGCTAGTGGAGGTGATGGAATTCCAGTTGAGCTCTTTCAAATCCTGAAAGATGATGCTGTGAAAATGCTGCACTCAATATGCCAGCAAATTTGGAAAACTCAGCAGTGGCCACAGGACTGGAAAAGGTCAGTTTTCATTCCAATCCCAAAGAAAGGCAATGCCAAAGAATGCTCAAACTACCACACAGTTGCATACATCTCACAGGCTAGCAAAGTAATGCTCAATTTTTTTCAAGCCAGGCTTCAACAATATGTGAACGGTGAAATTCCCAGATGTTCAGTTGGTTTTAGAAAAGGCAGAGGAACCAGAGATCAAATTGCCAATATCCATTGGATCATAGAAAAAGCAAGAGAGTTCCAGAGAAACATCTACTTCTGCTTTCTTGACTATGCCAAAGCCTTTGACTGTGTGTATCACAAGAAACTGTGAAAAATTCTTAAAGAGATGGGAATATCAGACCACCTGACTAGCCTCCTGAAAAATCTGTATGCAGGTCAAGAAGCAACAGTTAGAATAGGACATGGAACAACAGACTGGTTCCAAATCAGGAAAGGAGTACATCAAGGCTATATACTGTCACCCTGCTTATTTAACTTATATGCAGAGTATATATCATGTGAAATGCCAGGCTGGATGAAGCACAAGCTGGAATCAAGATTGCGGGAGAAACATCAGTAACTTCAGATATGCAGATGACACCACCCTTTTGGCAGAAAGTGAAGAGGAACTAAAGAGCCTCTTGATGAAAGTGAGAGAGGAGAGTAAAAATGTAGGCTTAAGATTCAACATTTAGAAAACTGAGATCATGGCATCCGATCTCATCACTTCATGGCAAATAGACAGGGAACAATGGAAACAGTGAAAGACATTATTTTTTTGAGCTCCAAAATCACTTCAGATGGTGACTGTAACCAGGAAAGTAAAACATGCTTGCTTTTTGGAAGAAAAGCTGTGCCTATCCTAGACAGCATATTGAAAAGCAGAGACATTACTTTGCCAACAAAGGTTGTCTAGTCAAATCTATGGTTTTTCCAATAGTCATGTATGGATGTGAGAGTTGGACCATAAATAAAGCTGAGTGCTGAAGAACTGATGCTTTTGAACTGTGGTGTTGGAGAAGACTCTTGAGAGTCCCTTGGACAGCAAGGAGATCCAACCAGTCCATCCTAAAGGAAACCAGTCCTGAATATTCATTGAAAGGATTGATGCTCAAGCTGAAACTCTATATTTTGCCCACCTGATTCGAAGAATTGAGTCATTGGAAAAACCCTGATGCTGGGAAAAATTGAGGGTGGAGGAAAATGGGATGACAGAGGATGAGCTGGTTGGATGGCATCACTGACTCAATGGACATGAGTTTAGGCAAGCCCCAGGAGTTGGTGATTGACAATGAAGCCTGGTGTGTTGCAGTCCAAGGGCTTGCCAACATTCAGAAACAGCTGAGCAACTGAACTTAACTGATACAATTTTTAATAGAATAAGGATTTTACTTTTAGAATTTTCAATACACCATAATATTTACTGAGAAAAAAAAATGACACTAGTAACATTATAGTTCCAGTTCTGCCATTTCAGATTGTGATCATTTATTCTCTAAAACCTCATTTATAGAAATAACTACTCTCTTGTTCTTTAAGTTTTCAGTGGGTGAATACTATCAAATTATAACCTCAATTATCTCACAATTAGATCTTTTCATATCAACATCTAGCATAATTTTAAAGTAAAACCCCAAGCATTGGTATGAGTAACATCAAATGACAAAAGAAATGTACTTCATTCCTTTGCCCTCCTGGATTTCTATCCCTCTATCCTCTTATTTTCATTTTTTTCTTTTCATTTGTAAAGTCAAATATTTTTCCTTTAATATGTGTCCTACTAATAATATTTGATACCACTGAGATTCATAAGGATTTTAAACAGCTCTTCTTACAGATTTTCTAATGTGTAATGTTAAACAAAGTCACTTCCCCTTTTAGAGAATGCTATTTTATGTAGGGGAAGGAAGCTACACAATGGATCCACTGCCTTAAAAATCTCAGAAAAGTAGTTCTCAAAATGTACAACTTGCTAACAAGCATAAAAATGAAGGATCTGCTAAAAGGTCAGCTCCACTCTAAGCTTTTATCTGTTCAGAGAATACTCCTGTGGGAACATGAGGTGTCTTAAAAGGCAATAATATTTTGATGATTCCAGGAGTTGGATTGGAAAGACCGAAAATGTAGGAAACTACAGTGATGTTAAATTCACATGGAAGCTGCGTATAGAAACGGCATATATGCTTCAGAACCAATGCAGAGTCATATGAAGTTATAGGTTTATTAATGAAAATGGAGGCTGAAATTTCCCAGTGTGGGGAAAAAAAAATATTTAAAGGAGAAGAAAGTTAAATAATATGATGAACCAACTCTTAACACATTATATTGCAGATCTAGTTGATTAAGAAAGGATTTTGCACAAGACTCACCAAAGTATGTGTATACGTGTCTGTGTCTAAGCTGGCTAATTGAAATATATATAATGTTGGGATTCTTCAGTTGATTCTATTTAAACCTGGGAATGAAACTGACATAAAAGGAGATGGAACTGTCCAAAAGAAGGAATGGTTATTTTTCAGATAGTTCCTATTATCTTTTCTTTTCTCGGTAAATAGAAATGAGAATGTACCAACTAAGGATTTCTCTAGTCTGGAAAGAGAGAACTTAAATGAAAATATATTAAGTCACCTTCTTGTAAGTTGTATGTTGAAGTCATTTGTGTTCAGAATCTGCCAGTAATTTGGACTGAATTCACTCCTGAATTGTAATGTCAAAGCTTCATGTTTGTAGCAGAGATAACACAGGGCATGGAAGACATGGAGAAGACACTCTCTCCTTGTACCAAAAAAAACCCTCTACAGAAAGAAACCTCACCAAGGGTCATTCGTGATTTCCCATGCAATATTTCTTTGCACTCTTCTTTTAAAAATCATACATATTTCCAGACAGAGTGACTCAGGCAGTCCATAAAATCCTAGAGTGGCTAGGTTTATGGGATCTATATGAGATAACATGGAAGCAGAGAATCAGAGCACATAGGAATGGATGACAAAAAGAAAAGAAAAACATCAGGAACAGACATGAAATTAATAGAAAAACAGTGAACTAGGATTCTGTGATTCCTAATTCTCAGTGTAATTTCTGTCATTAGCTCATTTTGTGACTCTAGAAAAACCATGTTTTCTTGATCTGCAAAATGAAAGGGTGGGGCTTTTTAACCACAAATATCATTTTCAACCTAAAATTCCAGGAAACTGGTTGCCTCCTTATATTTCCTAGGGCTCATTCCGCTTTCTACAAGTCTAAGTGAATTCAGGATGGATTGCTGCTCAGTCCTGTCTCTTTGTGACCCCAGGGACTGCAGCACACCAGGCTTCCCTGTCCATCACCTTCTCCTGGAGCTTGCTCAAACTCATATCCATTGAGTTGGTGATGCCATCCAGCCATCCACTGTTATCCCCTTCTCCTGCCTTCAGTCTTTCCCAGCATCAGGGTCTTTTCCAATGAGTTGGCTCTTCACATCGGGTGGCCAGAGTATTGGAGTTTCAGTTCAGCATCAGTCCTTCCAGTGAATATTCAGGGTTGATTTTCTTTAGGATGGACTGGTCCTTGATGTACAAGGGACTCTCAAGAGTCTTCACCACCGCAGTTAAAAAGCATCGATTCTTTGGCACTCAGCCTTTATGGTTCAAAATGTGGATTGTCAAGCAGATTCTCCATTGCTAACCTGAGTGAAGAGCCTGTAGCAGGCAGCCCAGCTGAAAAGAAAGGCACAGAAAAGGCTCAGATGGGCCTCTTCTTACCTCTAACCTGGATGACTTAAATTCTGTTACTCTACCAAGAAGAAAGGAGCATAATGTTTATAGTTACTAATAGGCGTAAAATACACTTTCAGTACTCTTAAGAGTTCCTGTGAGGCCTTCAGGGTCGAAAGGCAATTTCACACAAGGATATATACATCAGAAGTGCTGGGTCAGTGCTTTTCAGGAAGCTGATCAATGTATTTACACACAGTGCACAACTATAAAGCTGTTCATTTCAGCTTTTTAGTTTCAGCTTTTTCATTTCAGTTTTATTGTAACTGCTTTCTCCATACATTTTTTCTTGCCATCACCAATAGCAAAAAGTTTTCCTTGGGTGAGGGGGAAAGAGTTTTTTAAGCAGCCTGCTTCTCTCTGATAAATAAAGTTTCGTATGATTATGGCAAGATAAGTTTGAGCAGAGGAGCATCTGTTCTTGCTGTTTCTAGAGTTCTGTGTCCACATATAACTTGCACAGGATGCAGTGAAACAGGTAAGCAAGACGACTCAAGATGAAGGCAGAGAGGCCAAAACTCAGCCTGAGCTCATTTCCACTAAGACAAAGGGCTAGGCAGTTTTTAAGAGATGAAGGAAAGGAGAGATGAGTAGGGAGAATTACAGAGCACCCATGTTTGATAACTGCTCTTGCCCAGAGGAAAAGTAACTGTCTCATATTTTCATGATGAGAGATGGTGTGCAACTTAGAGCAAGGAGGCCTGTGCGAGTTAGGGTTCTGACTTCACAGAGGCTGGAACATGGGACCCTAACTTCCATGGGAATTCCATCTCAAAGATCTGGTTCTCAGGGTCCTGGTTCGTAGGTTGTAGATCTGGCAGGAGGCTTTTTAAATGATTTCCACCTAAAAGGGGTAGAAAAAGAATTTAAAATAAGTTTTCCAAACTAAATGCTCTCAGAAAAGAAAGACCAGGGTCTAGAGTCAGGAAGAAGCCCACTAACCATCACCCAGCTAAAAGCAACGTGAATGTACTTCCATCAAAATAAAAACATTTTTATAGAAAATATAGTTTTTTTTCAAAATCTGAGAGTTATAATCATTACTATCAACAAAAACAAGCACAGAATTTAGTAAATGTTAAATCTGGCACTTCATTTTGGAGTTTAACCAAGTATAAAATGCATTCCTGTTCTCTAGATGTTTCTAGTCTAGCAGAGAAGAGGGAAATTAAGAGGTAATGATCAAATAATTTAAGTTGGTATATTTTGAATACAGATGAGAAGCACTAATAGAAAAACCGCCTCACCCTAAGCTCAGCCATGAAGAGATGACTCAGGCATGCAAGCAAACTTGCCTGTGTGAGATTTTGTCAAATTAACTTAAAAATTATTATCATGAAGTCAGACATACTTTTTGACTGTCTATGTTGACCAAGAAAAATGGGCCAGAAAATGCTGGTTCTGTAATTGACTTGAATGTGGTTTTCAAACTGGGTTTAATGGAGTAATCAGCGCATCAAAGAGGAATTTAGATGGAAAAGGCAATGTGGATCTTCAGTACTCTTTCCTGACAAGACGAGCTAGCAGTTTGATTTTCATATCTTCTGTATGAGGGTGATAAGTTTCTCTGACTAGAGAAAGATTTCATTGCTTCCAGAAGGAGCTGAAAAGCTGTAGAAAAACAAAACCAAAAATTACACACAAGGAACAACATGTGAAAAAATAATCCAATGATAGTTTAATTAAAGTTAAATAAGCAGGGTGACAATATACAGCCTTGATGTACTCCTTTTCCTATTTGGAACCAGTCTGTTGTTCCATGTCCAGTTCTAACTGTTGCTTCCTGACCTGCATATAGGTTTCTCAAGAGGCAAGTCAGGTGGTCTGGGTATTTCCATCTCTTTCAGAATTTTCCACAGTTGATTGTGATCCACAGTCAAAGGCTTTGGCATAGTCCTTACTAATGGTTAAATAAAAGGAAGTGGGGCAGTAGGAATCAAGGAGCAAGGAGAAGTATACAGTGAAACAGAGGCCGCAGCCAGAACTGGCCTCAATTCACAACCAATGTATAAATCTGTCCACATTTCATATGTGAACAATACTGACAAGCTGACAAGACAATAGTAAAAATGTAGGTTAGTGCGAGATAGGAAGCCTTGATCACAAGAAGTGGGTTGAAGTGTGCTTCTTTATTTTTATTTATTTATTTTTAAGCTTCCAAAGAACAGTTTTAATAACATTTTTATCTCCCCCATTGTAGAATACCTTCTACCCATCAGTCTTTTTTTTTTTTAAGATTTATTTTGACATGAACCATTTTTTTTTAGTCTTTATTGAAGCTATTACCATTTTGCTTCTGTTTTATGTTTTGGTTTTGTGTCCATGAGGCATGTGGGATCTTGGCTCCCCCACTAGGGATCAAACCCACAACCCTCTATATTAGAAGGCAGAAAATACTGGACCACCAGGGAAAAATCACCGGACTGCTATGGAAGTCGCTCATCAGACTTTCAAAGGGCATTTATTCATCTGTAGTATTAGGTTGTTTAATTTCTATTCAAGAGAACAGACATACTTCCTAAAACCTGTCTAAGCAATGTTATGTTTATTTTTTAATCTAATTTTATTTTCTATTGATGTATCATTGATTTACAATGTTGTGTTAATTTCAGTCATGAAGCTAAGTGATTCAGTTATGTATATAACCATTCTTTTTTTTTTAATTCTTTTCCCAATTAGGTTATTACAGAATACTGAGTAGAATTCCCTATGCTATATAGCATATCTTTGTTGATTATCTATTTTATATTAATAGTAGTATGTGTATATTAATCCCATACTCCTAATTCATTCTTGCCCCCTTGCCCCAGACATTTCACCCTTGGTTCAGTTCAGTTCAGTCGCTCAGTCATGTCCGACTCTTTGCGACCCCATGAATCGCAGCACACCAGGCCTCACTGTCCATCACCAGCTCCTGGAGTTCCCTCACACCTACGTCCATCAAGTCGGTGATGCCATCAGCCATCTCATCCTCCGACGTCCCCTTTTCCTCCTGCCCCAGTCCCTCCCAGCATCAGAGTCTTTTCCAGTGAGTCAACTCTTCGCATGAGGTGGCCAAAGTACTGGTTTCAGATTCATTCCTTCCAAAGAAATTCCAAGGTTGATCTCTTTCAGAATGGACTGGTTGGATCTCCTTGCAGTCCAAGGGACTCTCAAGAGTCTTCTCCAACACCACAGTTCAAAAGCATCAATTCTTCGGCGCTCAGCCTTCTTCACAGTCCAGCTCTCACATCCATACATGACTACTGGAAAAAGCATAGCCTTGACTTTTTTTTGGAAGTTTGTAAATCTGTTTTTATTTTGTAAATAAGTTTATTTGTATCATTCTTTAAGGATTCCACATATAACTGATGTCATATTTGTCTTTCTGTTGTCCTGCTTACTTCATTTAGCACGATAATCTCCAGGTCTATCTTTGATGCTGCAAATGACATTATCTCATTCCTTTTAATGCCTGAGTAATATTTCACTGTCTATATGCACCATATCTTCATTATCCATTCCTCTATCGGTGGGCCTTTAGACTCTTTCCATGTCTTGACTATCTTAGACAGTGCTGCAAGGGACACTGGGGTGCATGAATCTTCAACTGATGGTTTTCTCCAGATATATGCACAGGAGTGGGATTGCTGCATCATATGCAAGTTCTATTTTTAGTCTTTTAAGGAACCTCCATGTTATTCTCCATAGTGGCTATCCCAATTTACATGCCCACCCACAGTGTAAAGGGTACCTGTTTTCCATATCCTCTCCAGCGTTTCTTGTTTGTAGATTTTTTGGAGATGGCCATTCTGACTGGTGTGAGGTGATACCCCACTGTAGTTTTGATTTTCATTTCTCTGACAATTAGTGATGTTGAGCACTTTTTTCATGTGCTTTTTGACCATCTGCGTCTCTGAGTAAATGTCTGTTTAGATCTTCTGCTCATTTTTGATTAGGGTTTTTTTTTTTTTTTCAATATTGAGCTACATGAACTGTTTGAACATTTGGAAGACTAATCCCTTGTCGGTTGCTTCACTTGCTAATATTTTCTCCCATTCTGTGGGTTGTCTAAGTATGTTTCTTTAGAAATAAAATGATTTCCAAAGCTCTCACTGAGATGTGAAGTTACCAGTAAAAGTACAAAAAATGGAGTGGCATTCTTCACAAATTTATAGTGATTTTACACTGAGATGTCCCCAAGGCAAGCACTATTCTTGAATATAGGAAGAAATCAGAAAAGTAAAAAGGAATACTTTTGATGAACTGAACATTCCGGTGAGAAACTTGGCATCTAACCTAACACTCAGTGGGTTCTCTCAACATTTAGGAGGGAAGGGATAAGCTGGTAGCCAGGAAGGAGATTAACTTCATTTGTAACTTCACAGAGCAGAGATGGGGCTGGTTTTGGTTCAAACCTGAATGCTGACCAAAAAACACCACTGGAAAAATAATTTTGACAAGTTTACTTTTCTAAATTCCTTCCCTTCTGTTTTCATGGTGTGTTAGTCGCTAAATCATGTCCGACTCTTGTGACCCCATGGACTGTAGCCTGCTTGGCTCCTCTGTCCATGGGATTCTCCAGGCCAGAACACTGGAGTGGGTTGCCATTTCCTCCTCCAGGGGATCTTCCTGACCCAGGGATCGAACCTGGATCTCTTACATTGCATTCAGATTCTTTATCAACTGAGCTATGGAGGGAGATTTCTAATTTTTTTTTTCCTTCTGAAGAAAAAGTGAAAGCAGGATGATATAAGATTAACTTTCTTTATATCCATCCTCCCTATGCTGTCCTCAATAGCTCTTCCCTATTTTATTTCCCTTAAGAGTGATCATTTATTCTCTTCAACAAGACCAAGGCTAGGAGTTACTTAACTGCCTTAATTTAAATATACAAGAATGTGAATTTTAGCACACAGTCTGGAGTTTTGCATTTTGCATCTGTCCCTACAAAATGTAATTCAAAGCAATGAATGGTTTCTAAAGCCTCCTAAGTACTGCAGGGTCTTTTCAGACTTAAGGGTTGCTTCTTTACGTCTGCATCCTCACAAACTTTGTACTGCTCTAACAGAGCCCAGATATCTTGATCAGAAAGCATGAAGCTACAGGGCAGAATATTCTTTGCCAACTCAATTTGAACAGTCCAAATCCCCTTACCTTCAGAGGAAGCTTTCCAGTGGATCTTTTTAAGCAACGTATTTTATGAGTGATTTCAATACTGTTTGCCATTGCTGATGTGGTTTCAGGTATCCTTTCTAATTGGTAGTCTTTGATATTTGGTGTCCTGCATTAATTTCTCAAAGAAGGTTGTCATTTAAGAAAAATGCAGTAAATACTTAACTGACTGAAACAGAGTCAAGACCTTATTATCCTTATATATTTGAAGAGTGCTGGAATTTACCTTCTGTACTGTGTTTACTTTGAGCAGTTTCTTGAAAGAACCCAAAATGCTTTTCTTTTTGTGTGAAAATAATTGAAAGAGTTTCTCCATCTCTGTCACTATGACTGAAACAATTTAAGGAGCCTCTGTTTGTACCTAGAGGATTGCTGGTGTTAGTAGTTGGGTGTTGGGGTGCAGTCTGGTCAGGGGTGCAAACTCCAGCACAAATAATTTCATGCTCAGGCTGATCTGTGGTAGGAGAGTTGGAATAAGGACGTGAGTTCTAGTCCTCTCATGTCTAAAAGAGAGCCTTAGCTGAAGTCCACTGCTCTGTTTCCTGCACTATTTCTTCATTGTTTCCTTCCTTCTCATGCATGTTTTTATTGGCTGAATTTAGTGTTGTGATAATATTCTACACAAAGAGGAACATGGAGGAAATAGATGTAAATCAGTAGCATTTTTTCTTATCCTAAGTCACCTACTATATATTCCTAACCCCACCAGACTACTACTAAAAGCTGCAAACTTTGATACTTTAAGGATAAATATAAATTAAAACTAAGAGGCTGAATTCTTCCAGTTGAAAATAAGAGACTTTCCTCCTTTTCTTTTTTTTAGAATGTCTGCTTTAGAAAAGTCGAAATATTAATATAACTGCAGTCTCTTTTAACTGTACCTCCTTTTGAAAACTAGATAGGTTGTTTGTTTTGTTTTGTTTTGTTTTTGTCGTCTTTATGCTGTAAGGATATCTTTCTCAAAGATCAGGGATCCATCTCTTTAAAATATAAATATCAAGGGAGACAGCACCCTTATCTCCCAGTTTGTGTGGGAATATAGTTCCCTAAATTCGAAGGGTGCCTTACTACACGTAGCAATTAGCTCCTGCCATAGAGATATGAAAAGTTTGTTTATCCTCTGAATAAAGCCAATTAGCCAACACAGATCATCACTTCAATTACCAGGTGCATTTAGGATGAACTATGCATGACAAATGGTCTTGTCAAGTCCATTCACTGGAGGGCTCGTTACTGTTTATCTTGAAAATACGTATGTAAATGGACTGTATCCGCTTGGCTGTGTTAGAGGAGATGTCTTTCTGTCTTTACAGTCTTTCAGCTGATTGCCCATGATGCAAATCACTTTCTGGTTTAATATTTACTCAATATTAAAACTGTTGTCTTTCTCTGTTTCTTTCCTGGAAAGGTTTTCTGAATCGGGCAAATACTTTGTTTTTAATATTTCCTTCAAAATGCCAACCTCCATTTTCCAAAATGGAGGCAACTGATAGAGTAACCATTTGTTTGCTACTGGCTGGAGAAGGCAGGTACTGGGGACACCACAACTTTCTCACTTTTCTGAATGTTTTCTCATATTTACTTCTCCCCTAACATGTTTAGGTTAAAGTGTGTCTTTTTATGGTCTTCCCAGGCGGTGCAGTGGTAAAGTGTCTGCATGCCAACACAGGAGATGCTGGTTTGATCCCTGGGTCAGGAAAATCCCCTGGAGAAGGAAATGGCAGCCCACTTCAGTTTTCTTACCTGAAGATCCCACTGACAGAGGAGCCTGCTAGGCTACAGTCCAAATGTCATGCAGAGTCAGATGAATGAGTGAGCATGCACACCCCACACACATGTCTTTTTATGCATATACTGACGTTCCTCACACTCTGTGTAGATATTTGCATAATCAGCTGATGTTGAGTTTCTAAGTTTTCTCCATGACACATTGACATTTAAGTCCAAACTCTGAAACATTAACATTAACATAACACTGAAGTTAAACACCATTTAATCACTGCTAATTAACTCTACATTCCCATATTCTGTAAAAGATGAGTTACTTAAAGTTCATCCTGCATTCCAATTAATTTTCTAATTGTTGTGTAACTCTGGGTAAATTATGGTTCTCCAGAAGATAGTTATAAAATTAAAGGGAACTGTTGAATGTGGAGAGTAAAAAATTTAGGTAAATGCTAGAAATTATGAAATATTTCTTGATTATCCTAGTAATCCTGAATTGTTAGAAAGTTAATCATAATTGACACTAATTGAGTGTCCATTAATCATCCATTAATTGAGTATGCAGCATTGCGCTGCTTTAAGTTTTCCGTGTGCTTGTAAATTAGCAGTGCTTTGAAAAATTCACCATATTTTCCTCGTTGTCATCACTTGCTGTCGTGGTGGTGTTTAGTCGCATGCGTCTCTTGTGACCGCGTGGACCACAGCACGTAGGCTGTTCAGTCCTCCACTGTCCCCTGGAGTTTGCTCAAATTCATGTCTATTGAATCGGCGCTACTATCCAACCATCTCATCCTCTGCCACCCCCTTCTCCATTTTCTTGTAAATCACTTGGGGAGGATTTATCTTAGTCCCAGATATGCTGTCATCACTTGGAATTATTTTAGAACATGGAATCTGCCACAAATTCTTTTTTTTAATGATTTTTTGGAGTATAGTTGCTTTACAGTGTGTTTCTGCTGCACAGCAAATTGAATCAGCTGTATGTATACATACATCCGCTCTTTTCTGGATTTCGTTCTCATTTAGATCACCACAGAGCACTGAGCAGGAAGAGGAAACTCTTATTTTGTGTGAGTTTCTTTTGTAATCCACGTGTTGCTTTGGTTTGTTCTTTGTTGAAGGTGACTTTGCCCTGGGGAAGCACAAATTCAGTGGAGACCACATCTGGCATATCAAAGGAAGCAAGATGTGGATCATTACTTTTCATTAAAACAGTTTCAAGTGTTACTAAATAATAACATTTTTCTTTCCACATGGGGTCCTTTAACTCTGAAACTGGTCATTTCGAAGAAAGACATGGCACAGCCATGAGTTAGACCCTCAGTGTGAGTTGGAGCACTTTTTATCATAGAGGTAGGGTGAAAAAATGAGTAAAAATAACATTTTGAGAACAAATTTCATTTGTTGTTTGAGAACATTATCCTGCAAAAGTGACAGAGAAATTGAGGCTTTCTAAGACAAACATAAAGTGAGGAAATTTATTCTTCAAATAAATTGACCCACCTTGCAAGAAAAAGTAACAATTTCTCTGAGAGAAGGAAATTATACAGGTCAGAAACTCAGATCTATGCAAAGAAGAACATTAGAAAAGATGTAAGTGAAGGTAAAACTAAACTTTTATTTCTCATTCTTAATTTATAACAAGTAACAGCCTGTTCAGAATTATATGAAAATAATTTATATAATGATTGCAGCTTATTTATGAATGAAATGGCAGCAGTGCATACAAAATGCAAGGGAAGGAATCAGGAATGCAACCTTGGATGAGCTACTGGGCTTCCCTTGTAGCTCAGTTGTTAAAGAAGCTGCCTGTAATGCGGGAGACCCCGGTTGGATTCCTGGGTCGGGAAGATCCCCTGGCAAAGGCAACGGCTACCCACTCCAGTATTCTGGCCTGGAGAATTCCATGGACTATAGGTCCCAAAGAGTCGAATACAACTGAGTGACTTTAACTTTCAACTTTCACTTTGAACCAACACAGTATTTGAAAGTGGACTTTTATTGATATTATAAATATATACACAAACTCCAAGGCAACCACTGAAAAACATTTTTGAAGTATAAGTCATACGCTAAGAAAGGAGAAAAATTCAAGTCACATAAAATGCTCAATTAAAACAACAAATGGCAGAAAGGATGTGGAAGACAAAATAAGGACAATGGAGAGAAAGCATTTAACATGTGGTAAATTTTAACCCCTAACTTTCCTGATCCCATATTGCTCAAGGTATGGCTTTCTAAATTTCAAGAATACAAGAGAAAATGCCAAACCCAAGGAATAATATATTCCTATTGTTTTAATTGTTTAAGATCACTAAGAAGATGCTTGCAGATAATAAACAGAAGCGTAAGTGCATAATTCTATTTTCTATTCATTAGTATTTTGTTTTAGAGAAAATAAAATTCATAATTATTAGTTTCTAATATTGACTTTTTATTCATGCCATTAAAATGATAACTTCCTCAATTCACTGCCAGAATTCAGAAATTACTCTGAACAAGTCTATGCTTTCTGAAATGTTTGAACAGAAGTTGCTAAAGGATTTGATTTTCAGTCATGCTGC
The DNA here is from genome assembly GCA_006408675.1 of Madoqua kirkii. Lineage (NCBI taxonomy): Eukaryota > Metazoa > Chordata > Mammalia > Artiodactyla > Bovidae > Madoqua > Madoqua kirkii. Next base: position 24,721 of record SJYC01012274.1, on the reverse strand, counting down.
AGGATAAAATCTCTGACTTTTAAAATGCAATATTAGAAGCCTGTGATCCTCAGAGAATAGAAGTTAATCAGATTGAAGCAAGATAACTGTGATGGACAGTTATTTATTTAAGAGCAGTATGACTTTTCCGTTTTGATAAGCAGAGTGCCCTCTTTTAATATTAAAGTTGACAACTGAAATGAACTTACTTTTAAGTTCAGAAGGTAAGATAATGCATTTTTATAGAACCCTAGGAAGATTTTTATGTTTCACACTGAAGGAAAAAAAAAATACTTAGACCACCTGGATACCAGTAAGACTCTATCATAGAATTATTCTTAGGGAATTCTGAAGCCACTTCACTGAGCACTTGGAGGCCCACCAGCCAGCATCCCTTTCTGTTTCTGAGACCCTCACACAACACCTGGCTCACAGGATACAGCCAACAGATAACTGTTAACAGAAAACAGAGTAACCAACAAAAGTACAGAGTAGCCGTTCTGTGTCGTTTAGTCACTATGTTTGACTCTTTGTGACCCCATGGACTGTAGCCAACTGGGCCTCTCTGTCCATGGGATTCCCCAGGCAAGAATACTGGAGTGGGTTGCCATTTCCTTCTCCAGGGCATCTTCCTGACCCAGGGATCGAACCAACATTTCTTGCATTGGCAGGCAGATTCTTCATCACTGAGGCACCAGGGAAGCTCCTTCCATTCTATAGGGATGTACTTTTGTCCCTAGAAGCAGTATCATTTCTTCCTCTCCCATAAAAAGGCATTTCAAGGATTCATAACAAGATTCATGGAATGTTAAGTAAACTACCAAGTATTCTGTATATGGCAAAACTTTTTGTATATAAATGGCTTTTTGTATACAACCTCACGCAATTCTCATAGCAACTACAGAGGCTGTATCACTATTAACCCTTATAGAATGAGAAAAGGATAGTGCAGAGAAGCTGAATATTGCCTCCACCAACTACAGCTCAGGCCTTTGAAATCAGATATTCTGATTCCAGACACCAGCACCTACCTCCCACATCAAGCTGTGTCCCCAAACAGTCAAGGCTGTCCATGCAGATAAAGTTGGTTTCACTGATTCTTAGAGGAAGCTCAATGTGATATCTAAAGACAATGTATGTACTGAAGAATGCAGAGAAAAAAAGGAGAAAGGAGTGGAAAGTCCTACCTTCTATGAAACTAGACTCATAGAAGTAGAAAAGAGAAATAATGGGACAGAAACAACTTACAAAAAGATAAAGACCAAGAATTTTCCAAAATTGATTTAAAATACCAAACCAAAAATTCAAATAACTCACACAATATAAGTCAAAGAGCACCACACGTCATACTAAAACTGCTGAATACTAGAGACAGGCAAATTTTGAAGCAATCAAAAGAAATAAGTTAATCACCTTCACAGAATACCAGTAAGATACAGAGCTGACTTCTTAAAGGAAATGATGGATAAAAGGGACAATATCTTCAAAGTGCTTTCTGTATATTATTTCTATTCCATCTTTCAAAAATGAAAGCAAAATAAATAACATTTTCAGAAAAATAAAGCCATTCCACCAGCAGACCAACAAGAAAGGAAGTACTAAGTCTTTTTTTATGACTTTTGACCATAAAATATTAATACTAATAAGAATTATAATAACAGAAATAAGAAATTTAACAAAGAAATCTCAGTCCAACAGAAGGCAAGAACAGTGCAGAGATAAAGAGGAAAGCGTGGTCTAATTTTCATGTGATGGTATGAATGAGTCCATGCATATTAATTATAATAATAATTGAGTATGTTACCTTAACCCTGCAAGATGGAGAGACAGATTTTCGAAGCTGAGGATCAGGCACAGGTACAGATAAATGAACAAAGCCTTTTCAAATGAGGTTTAGCTCTGAAAGGCAATGAAGTATCTACTCTGAGGGACCTATAGTAAAAGTGAAAGTCACTCAGTCATGTCCAACTCATTGCAACCCCATGGCCTGTACAATCCATGGAATTCTCCAGGCCAGAACACTGGAGTGGGTAGCCTTTCCCTTCTGCAGGGGATCTTCCCAACCCCAGGGATCAAACCTAGGTCTCCCACATTGCAGGCAGATTCCTTACCAGCTGAGCCACAAAGGAAGCCCATAATGAAGGGGACCTGTAATGAAGCATTATTTTGCAGGACTGCCAGATAGCCCTCATTGAGAAAATGCTCTTCACAGAATAATTTTGGTTTATGAATGTGGACTTGAAGGCAGAATTATAAAACCATGATTTCTAACCCACGAAGTAATGATGCAGTGATAAACTGGCCCTCTAAAAATAAAAGCTCTGATTTGTAGGATTGGCTGATTTTTGTGTAAATACTTCTATCATGGTTAATTTCAAGCTACCAAATGAAGTTTTTGAACATGGACTTGCAAAGAAAGGCTCTTACGAGCTAATGGAGGCAGACTCCAGCACATCACTAGAAATAATTGATTTAAACAAATTTTGATCAATGGACAAAACCATCAGAAGACAGGTTAATGGGGAATTTTATAACAAAAGGACAAGGATTTTGCCTCATGAAACCACTGAACAATCTCAGCATTACTAAGAATGCTACCATTAGATATTAAGGACTTTCTGAATATCATGAGATAAACAGCAGCTCTTCCTATTGTGTTCCTGCAAAAAAAAAGTATTTGAACTGGATCTAATGGAGCTTGTGGAACTAATTTTCAGGACAAAAACTGCTAAAAGGAAATAGAAAAAGTGGCACCACTAGGAGGCAGACAGATTCAGACTGCAGGATGTTCCGCAGGTCAATTGGCAGGGTTTCTCCACCAAGGGAAAAAACATGATTTAGAAAAACAAAGGTGGGAGCACTGGTTTTTTAAAAATAGAAGAGGATAAGAGGACTGAATTTTCTAACATAAGGGGTAGATCTTATACGGATTTTGATTCACAAATGGTAACATGCCATTTTACTTTATTAATTTTATCTGAACACAGTTGATTTACAATTTTGTGTTAGTTACAGGTGTACAACACAGTGATTCAGTTATACATTCATTCTTTTCCAGATTCTTTTTCTATATAGGTTATTACAGATGTTGAGTACAGTTCCCTGTGCCATACAGCAGGCCCTCGTTAGTCATCTATTTGATGTATGGTTGTGTGTATTAATCCCAAGCTCCTAAATTACCTCCCCATCCCCTCTTCCCCTTTGGTGACTCTGTTTTTGAAATCTGAGTCTTTTCTGTATATAAGTTCACTTAGTATCATTTTTAAATTAGATTCCACATAAGTGATAGCATATATTTTTCTCTGACCTCACTTAGTATGATAATATAAGATTAATATGATAATATAACCATAATAATCCCTGTTGCTGCAAATGACATAATTTGGTTCTTTTTATGGCTTAAGAATATGTCATCATATATGTATACTACATCTTTATCCATTTCTCTGCAGATGAACATTTAGGTACTAAATATCACTTACTGTGGTTCTGTTAATTTTCTTTGCTGTGATAGTAGCATTTTAGTTATGCATGAAAATGTTCATATCTTTAGAGATGGCATATCTGGAATTTTCTTTAAAACAAAGGGAAAGCATACTTACAATTTTTGCATATGTGTAGTGGGCATATAGAAGTTGATTATGTTTTCATGTCTTTTGTGCATGTTTGGAATGTTTTAAAATAAAAATTGCAACTTAGCAAAACTTTGTTACAATTTAATAATGTAAGCCTTAGATATAAATACTTGGGCATAAATCTGAGGAGTTTGTAAGATTTATGTAAAGGCAATGACAGCATTTTTAAAACATTTAAGAGAAAACTTAACTAGCAAGAAATAGTATTTCCCCTTATGGTGGTGATTCCAGGAAATAGGGAACTTAAAGATTCAGGGAGAATTAGACAGAAAATAAAACCAAGTGTATGTGTATTACTGAGGTTGCCATTTAGAAAATAGATCGATGAATAGTGCCCTGAAAACTCTTTGCAAAGAGATCCTTCTTACTAATTTCTTCAACCTGCTAATAAATTATTTCTATTGTATACCCTGGAGATGGTTGCCAAGCATAAGGGTCTTGTAACTGACTCCTCCTTCTGTAAGTGTTTCTTGATAGGTGTTCTGGTGGCTTTTAAAATCATTTCATCCATTTTGCCTTCTGCCCAGACTCCAAGAAAACAAGAAAAAGCACATTGTCTCATTATGTTTTTAGTCATTCAAAATACTAATAGCAAATTTAGTTAACTCCCTGTCTACTAAGTGTTTCTTATGGAAGAGTTCAGCTAATTTTCTCTACCGAGTTTTATCTTAATGGCGCAAAGATTTTTCTCACCGTTTAGTTGTCACTCAGTCGTGTCTGACTCTTTGCAACCCCATGAATCACAGCACACCAGGCCTCCTCGTTCATCACCAACTCCTGGAGTTTACTCAAACTTATGTCCATCGAGTAGGTGATGCCATCCAGCCATCTCATCCTCAGTTGTCCCCTTCTCCTCCTGCCCCCAATCCCTCCCAGCATCAGAGTCTTTTCCAATGAGTCAGCTCTTCACATGAGATGGCTAAAGTATTGGAGTTTCAGCTTTAGCATCAGTCCTTCCAATGAACACCCAGGACTGGTCTCCTTTAGGATGGACTGGTTGGATCTCCTTGCAGTCCAAGGGACTCTCAAGAGTCTTCTCCAACACCACAGTTCAAAAGCATCAATTCTTCGGCGCTCAGCTTTCTTTTATAGTCCAACTCTCACATCCATACATGACCACTGGAAAAACCATAGCCTTGACCAAACGAACCTTTGTTGGCAATGTAATGTCTCTGCTTTTTAAGTAGTTAAAATTAAGGAAACTGGAAAATACTGAGCATGTTTGTCTCAAGTGATCCAATATCACACAATAGGACATCCAGCTAGTGCTGTAATACCTTAGTCACATGTGCAATCCTGAAGGAACGTGACATCTGTAATTTTACGTGGTGAGTTGTTCAGTTCAGTTGCTCAGTCGTGTCCGACTCTTTGCGACCCCATGAGTTGAAGTTACTGCAAAAGAGCTATTTGCAATGATATGTAGAATACATAAAATATGAAAAATGTCAAATGTAAGTCTCTTTTTCCTGTCATAGTATTAAGTTAAACTTTGGTTAAGCAACATCTTTGACTGAACTTTCCAACAATGCTGGTTTACTATGGTGTTATTTTATATTTGTTTTAATGTAGTAATTTTTTTTAAGTAGTAATAATGTTCATATAATTTTATTTTGGTTTGAAAGTTGTTTCTATACACTTCTGCCCTAGGTCAAGTGATAGAAGCAAAACCAATCTCCTTTGGATTAGGCCTCTTTCTGACTATGTCAGTACAGGCCAGGCTTTCTAAGGCTACTTGAGTAAAGAGAGTTATAATGCTGATATTTCAGATTATTTTATCAACTCTCCTACAGGCCAATTTAGATTATATTTCTATCTCAAATGATTGAGGTATTACTGACTTTTCAATTGCTCCCTAAAATGAAAAACAGTCTCTTCAAACTGTTTTGAAGTGCTTTTGTCAACTACCAAACTGCTGAGGAGGCTTGAGTGCAGATTTTAATTACCATGTTTTATTGAAGTCTTTCAGAGCAATCAACTTTCCTATGGTTACTTGACATAAGTCCCTTGTTTCAAATATCTCTCATCTCAGAAGTCAACAGTTTGTAGACAGCTCCAAACATCAAATGCAGTGATACACAATGCCAAATTTTAAATGATTTTTCATTTTGCCATAATGAATTTCCCTGATAAATTTCCTCTTTAAAAAGAGACAATCAGGACAAAATATCAGTATGGGTAAAATAAGATGTTTGAAATAGTTTCTCCTCTAAGAAATATTTAATACTGTTACTGACATTTTAAGTAAATATGTTGCTATAAGTTTTAATTTGAATGATAATGTTATCTTGGGAGGTAAACAAGAAGGAAAATTAAGTTTACTCATAAGAGAGACTCTAATTGAGGAAATACTGAGGGAAGTTAAAGGGAAATGTGAGATAATCATAAACTAAGAGTTTGTTAGGTGGTTATATTGTAATTCATTCTCTCCGGTGCAATAAGACTGTAATTAGGGGCTTTTGCTTGGGTTTTTTGTTTGTTGGTTTTAGTGATTCAGTTGCTAAGTTATGTCTGACTGTTCCTGACTCCATGGACTATAGCCTGCCAGGCTCCTCTGTCCACAGTATTTTCCAGGCAAGAATACTGAAATGGGTTGCCACTTCCTTCTCCAGGGGATCGTCCCGACCCAGGGATTCATAAGAGAAAAGCACTTTATAAGCTAGTAGCTGCAAAGTCATCCTGGAGAATTCACTGCTGCTTTTGCTTCTGAACTTACGTAAAATCTCTCCTACATGTTTGAAGGCTGGCTGGCTGGAGAACAAAGGGGGGAAAGTGCACTCTTGGATGCAGAGCACAGGTGAACATGTGAAAGAAGAGCCGATCCGATTTAATGACCATTTATTAAGAACCAAACTGCCCTGAAAGTTCGCATGCAGCGTCGCGTTCACTCCTCACAACACGTTTCTGCAATAGGATCTATTCCTTTTCTCATGTAATTATAAGGGTAGTAAGGCCCAGAGGAAACACTGACGATAACGTATATTCTAGTGCAGATTTAAGTTAAACACTTTCATGGTGAAGGTGATGAAGTCGCTCAGTCGTGTCTGACTCTTTGCGACCCTGTGGACTGTAACCTACTAGGCTTCTCCGTCCATGGGATTCTCCAGGCAAGAATACTGGAGTGGATTGGAGACCAAAAAATTTAGGATTAGAACAGTCAAGTATTACTGTAAAATCTGTTCTTGTATAACCTCAAGAAGTGTTTGTTTGTTTTTTCCCTTGAATATACTTCAAGAACTTATGTGACTGGGAATTGGCAGGTAAAATGAATTCTTCTCCAGAGGCACAAATCAGAATTAGCATCTTAAGTGTTCTATTTATTACCTCTAGATCTCTGACAAAGTGCCTGTCTAAAAAAAAGGTAAATAAACATAAGGGGGGAGTTAGTTTAAAGATGGTTAAAATCACTCTGTTGACAGGGACTCCCTCCTTACACCTTTTGTACATTAGTTTGAATCTCAGCAGGAAAGAGAAGGTGAACTCAATTAGAATCACTAAGAGAATGTAATGAAAGTTCTGGGAAGGCTTCAAGTAACCAAGCAGAGATTTCGCAGAACTAAGGACTAGCAACTGCAGGAAGCTGTGACCACCAGGCTTCTGTGGCAAAGGAAGAGTGTTTCCGAGGGTGAGCACCACAGCTCCGCAGAGAATTTCAGGGAGAAGCAGTCCCTACCGGAACCCAGGAAGGAGGTAGAGAACTCCCCTGAACACGCTTTCCTCCTATGGGAAAATCAACTGCTGCTGCCTGCCACTGGCTGAATCCAGACTGTAGGCAGAAGGCAAGAACCCCCAGACACTGCAGTCCACAGGGGTCCACTCCTAAAGCACAGAACAAACAAAATAATAGCAGAAACCAAGTTTGTGGGCAGGCAGAAAGTGGCAAATGGAGTTTAGCCAACACCCTTCATATGTTTTGCAACTCAGATCCATTCTTGACCAACAGAGAGCAAATCACAAAATTCCTCCTCCTACCAAATCATCACAGGATGCTGTCAACTTAACCATAACTTCCATGGGTCCCAAATTATAACATCAGCTGTATTACGTTTTAAAAAATGGAGGAAACTGAGATGTCCGGCACTGGACATACTGCAGTCCCTTCGTCTGCAGCCAGTCAGCTCAAAGTCAGCAGCCACAGCTCTGTTCTCCTCTCATTCCTTACTCCCTTCGCCTTACCCAGGGCCTTTGAGCGTTCTTAAACTTGACTGGGCAACACAAAAATTTACTTCCACAGAATCCATGTCCATGTCAGTCCAGACCTTATTCAGTGTCCTCATTTCCCATGGACATTATCACTCTACATGAGAATACAAAGAAATTCCTTAAAAAGCCCCCAAGTCCAAGCACAGTTCTTTTTCTCTACTTTGTGTAGTAATAACCCAGTTTTCTCTCGGAAATCAGTATAAACCACCACAGTTGACAAATTAGTCCCTTCATTTGCTTGTCAGTTCAGCAGAGAATGAGCTCAGAATGGCCAGCTGGCCGTCTCATCTTCCAGTTCAATGGAACCATGGCTCTTGGCATAGGTGTCTCTCTCGGGCACCAGGACTGCCAACTCAACTGAATCCAAGTTTCTTGGGATCAAAAGAAAAATATTGTGAATGGACTATTAGATATTATAGTGAGAAGGAACTCCTCTCTCGTCCTATTGATATAATGATTTGGGGGGAAACTGTACAGTATACCATCTTCCATTTTAAGGCTTATGCTATAGGCTACAGGACAGATCTCTAATTTTCTGGGTTTTCTCTCTTCCAAGGTGGCATTACAGTTGCATCATCAGTTGCCCATTTCTGCCATTTTATCAGGTCAGCTGAACTGTTTCACTGGATTCTGCGGTATGATCTCTGGAACCCTTCATTCGTGGTAAAATTTAATTAGAAATGATGTTAGTGGTGACAGGGGAAGGAAAAGACATTCTGTGAGCATATGAACGGGAGTGCTGGCAAAAAGCACTGTGCAAGGCCGGGCCAGTCTGCACCCGAGTAACTCTGCCGCTGGAAGAACAAACCGCTCTCTCCTTGCATGGTGGAAGTCACTCAGGGTATCAGTTTTCGGTTGCACAGCTGGTTAGTCCAAGGAAAAATGGTACCGAACTGGCTCAGCACTAGCCTGCTTTTGGTCATTTGGGCACAGAGCACATCAGTTTTGATGAGGAAAAGTCCATGTTATTGGCCTCCCTGAGCAAGAACCAGAAATCAGAAAACAAGTGTATTTAAAAAGCACATAAAAAACCACAAACAGCTCTAGTCTGTTTGATTCTTTGTCACAGATAACTCTTCAGGGAATTTAAATAGGATGCAAACATCTTTGCACTTTGTTCCTATTTTGACAGGAATGTCCACATTGACTCCCACCACTCCAGACTTCCGTCAGCCATCTTCCCGTTTCCTCCTCTCTCAGTTCTGGATGAGCCAGCCCATCCAATAGGCATTGTTCAGGAATTAGTGTAGAACTGAACCTTTTCAAGTAGAGTGAACAGTCAGATTTACTGCTCACATCACAGCCAACTGGAAGGATTTCCCTTCTGCCTGACCACACCCCTCCTAGTGGAAAGACAATGCTCCAGCTGGTGAGGCTGCATGCCATGCAAACCAGGCCTCTGTGAGTCCTTCACAGAGAATTTCTGTTATTTAACAACTGATCAGGATTAACATGTTATTTAGAAACTGATCAGGATTCCACAGGTACAGGGTTAGAGGAGGAACAGAGAAGTAGTGGAACGGATTACACATGCTTTTTTTTTTCCCTCTGCAAATTGAGTCTTTCCAATCTGCTCAGGCTTGATCTTGTTCATAGCATTTCCAGCAATAAAGGAATGCTGTGCACACCAGTCATTATGATTTGATGATCAAAAAAAGAAAGAAAAAAATACTGGATTACTTGCTAAGCTGCCATTGCCAAGTGACCTGGTATACCATGATCAGAGACCCAGTAGCAAGCCAGGAGCTTCTTTGCAAACAGAATAGCTGGAGGTAGAAGAGACCATCATAGCTTTGCTCCACACTCCGGAGAGTCTGCACTGTGATCTTTCAATTAATCTTAGTCTTTCTGCATGCAATATTGTTTCAAATACTTGGACTAATATAGTTACAAAAAAATTCTGATTGAGTACATCTAAATTGATAAAGTCAGTCAGATCAGGATTTATATTTAGCTCTCTTTGGCCTATATCCCTTAGAAACCATTCAAACATGTTTTTCAGCCACTTAGTGATCAATTTTGGCAAGATCTTTGAACCTCACTGGCTGTGTCCTTTGTTTCCTATAAAGAGATATTGTAACTTCTTTTTCTTAGAAACATAGAGAACTATTAGGAAAACTGGGTAAAGAAACAGCTGGTGGAACCACTGGATTCCTGGTAATGATCACTTGGACTCAGTGATCTCAGGAGATTCAGCAGAGAAACTGGTAACCAGTTAATCGAATAGATGACTAACTGATCACCTGTTATCTTACTCGAAAATAATCCTCCACTGGTCCAATTAACTATAAAACTTCATTCTTTCTAGAAATCATAAGACATAGCCTATTCCCAATCAATGTTTGACATCATGTTGTCAGCACAACATGATGCATAATTTGTTATTGCTCTGTATAACTCACAATAATGAATTCACGTTTTTCATTAAATGTACTTTTAATTTCTTTACATACATGTTTTCCAGCCTTATCCTAAGCACACACAAATCTGAATCATAGCTTTGCTAGCTATAGTTTTTGTAATAAATAAAAATGAAAATACCTATTTTTAAGATATAGACATTTTAAAAATTTTTATTGTAGTTGATTTACAAGGTTGTGTTTGAGGTGTACAGCAAAGTGATTCATATATATATATATATGTATATGTAATCACAGGGATGGGGGAGCTGTCTATGGGGTCGCAGAGTTGGACACGACTGAAGCAACTCAGCAGCACCATACACACATATATTCATTCTTTTTCAGATTCTTTGTCCATATAGGGTATTACAGAATACTGAATAGCGTCCTCTGTACCATACATCCTTGCTGGTTGTCTTGTGCATGGTAGAGCGTGATGCTAATCCCAAGCCCCTGATTTATCCCTCTCTCCGCCTCTGCATTGTTTTCCCTTTGGTAACCATTGTTTTTCTTACTACCTGTGAGTTTGTGTCTGATTTGTTAGTAAGTTCATGTGTATCATTTTTTTTATTCCACTTATGAGTGTTATCACATATTTGTCTTTCTCTGCTTCACTCAGGATGACAATGTCTAAGTCCATCCATGATGCTACAGATGGCATTATTTCATTCTTTTTTAGGATAATATTCCATTGTATGTATGTACCACATCTTCTTTGTCCACTGCTATGTCAGTGGACCTTTAGGTTGCTTCCCTGTCTTGGTCATTTCAAATAGTGATATAATGAACACTGGGGTGCATTGTATCCTTTTGAATTATGGTTTTCTCTGGATATACGTCTAGGAATGGGATTGCTGGATCATATAGTAGTTCTGATTTTTAGTTTTTCAAGGAATTTTCATAACATTATCTGTAGTGGTTGTAACCAATTTACATTGCCACCAACAGGGTAGGAGGGTTCCCTTTACACAGTTATCTATTTTTAAAAATTAACCCATTCTCTTCTGAATATTCTATATGCATGCAACAGTGAGAATATACTTACATGAATCATATGGGAAAATTTCACGTGTGCCAAAGAAGCAAAAGAAACAACACACAAATGAGTGTTACAGTGGACTGTTTATGTCCCCCTCCACAGTATCTGTATGCTGAAAACCTAGCGTCTGATGCGATGTGTTAGGAGATGAGGCATTAGAAAGCTGATGAGGCCTTAAAGGTTGAGCCCTCATGAAAGGCATCAGTGCACTCAGGAGAGAGACCTGACAAAGCTCCGGTGCCCCGTAGACCCTTGTGTGTGGTTACAGCGAAGACAGCCAGCTATGAAGCAGGCTCTCCTCACCAGACACCACATCTTCCTGCACCGAGATCCTGAACTTCCCAGTCTTCAGGACTGTAATAAATGTTTGCTGTTTACACATCTTCCAGTTTATGGTTCTTGGTACATCAGCTCAACAGAGTAAAACAAGCAAGTGCTGAAAGATCCCAAATCTTATGGCATTTGTACGTAGAGGCAAAAAATAAAATTGATCTGGTTTTTTTTCAGAAGTTGGATTAGCAGTTATCTTTTGTTGGGTGGGATTTGTGTTGGTAAAAAGAATACGGATTAATCTTCGTTATTTTGGGAAGATTCCACAAGTGTCCAGTTTATGAAAAATTATCCAATTGTTCACTTGTAATAAATGTCCTCTATTATTCCCAATACATTTCCAGGCTTGTTTTCTTTTTTCTCATGAATTTTCTACACTTCAAATACAGGATCTTCTTACTGCCTGAGTTGTCCGCTTTATTATTATTGGTATTTGGCATCCAGTAACATGCCAAGTACCCATGATCTTCAATTGTATAGCATGTTACAAAGACAAACAGGGGTGCCTTGTGCTTTCAACACAGGGTTTTCTAAGGTTTTTCAAAGATTATGGAGAAAAAATTTTAACTTTCATCTCTCTAAATTCTCTCATAAAGATCTTAGCTAAAACATAACATTGGAGTCAGTGCTTTTTTTCTGTTCCAAGTTGCTTGAATCATATGTAAGTGTCTTGACAGTCTCCTCACTTTCTCTCCAAAATCTTTCTCAGAACTTTTGTTCCCATACCTCGTTGGTTTCCATACTCATCTGCACACTAAAGCAGAGTTACATTCTCAAATAAAAGCTTCCACTACTTCCCCTACACATGGAATTCTGATGAATTCAATGACACCTCAGGTATATTCCAGATCTAAAAGTACCATAATATGTTCAGTAGGTTATTAGATGAGTATTTGACCAACCTGGGTTCAGTCCCTGGGTCGGGAAGATCCCCTGGAGAAGGAAATGACAATCCACTCTAGTATTTTTGCCTGGAAAATCCCATGGATGGAGGAGCCTTGTAGGCTACAGTCCATGGGGTCACAAGAGTCGGACACAACTGAGTGAATTCACTCACTTGCTGATCCTTAGCTCTTTTTTCAAAACCACAGTAAACTGCCTGCAAGTATGTGATCAATAACTACCCCAGTGAGGTCACTTGAGTAATTAAAAATTCCTGAGATTTTCAACGGTAGTGATTATATACTCATTGTTGACTGTTTAGCCCCATTTAAATAAATTGTGCAAGTCAAATTGATCATATAAGAGGGACTTCCTGTCATCCAATGGATAAGACTCTTTGCTCCCAATGCAAGTGGCCTGGGTTCGGTCCCTGGTCAGGGAAGTAAGATCTCATATACTGCCACTGAGCCTGGACGCCACAACTAAAGCCCTCACGTTGCAAGACCCAGTGCCACCACCTCCCCCCCCCCAAAAAAAGCTGGTTATGTAAGACTGTGTGTTTGTGCATATTAACATAAGTTAACAAGAATTCAGTAATTAATGATGGCAAGGCTACAATGACTATGATAATAAAAACTAGATGCTAGTTTGTATCCTCTGTGTTCCACTGACTTTCACATTGTTTTATCCTAAAGGAAAGACCATGTTTTGTAAAAGGAATCCACATCTACCTTAGGAAGCTTGGGAAATTGGTATGCACTGATGTGTCCTGAGTTGATCAACGACACGATTAACATGATGATTATGCAAAAGAACTGTGAAAACTGAATGAAAAAAAGAATTGATGACTGAGGCTGAGACAGTAGGATTACAAAGAGTACACATGATATTCTTACTAGAGGTCTTTGAGCTACTGGACTAGTGGAGGCCAACTGAAAGGTGAGTTTTGGCAGTTTGTCACTTGAGAGTAGTGTTGATTCTCAAATTCCAAGTATAATTGGCTTTTGTGTGTTTCAGCACAGGTATGGCTTTGTTTATTTAAGCCACTTGAGATAATAGCTCTTTTAATTTTGTGGTATTTCTAACATTTCATTACTATATTTTAAAGGGCATTTTTGGATACCAGTATATGAATCTCTTGATATAATGTTTACTAAGGTCTGATGAGGCTCCAATGTAGTGTGTTGACAGAAGTCTTTTGACTTCTTCTAGAACAATTTGCTTAACTTTTATTAAAAGTTTAAGATTTTGGGCGTGACAAGACTCTAAAGTGTCTAGGTTTTTGCAAAGTGACATAAATCAAAAACTTAAATTGAAAAAGGCTCAACCTATTTTAAATGAAAGAACTGACAATTTTGTGATTTATAAGTATTTAAGCTGTCACTAGCCACCCAGTGTCTTGCTAATGATTTTTCCCCTTTATAGATGACAAATCCAACTGATTAACTGTCCTAATTGCTACTGTGCACATCCCCTCCTTAGCAGGAGTCTTGGTAATTTGGAAGATATTTTTTCAATGGAAATTTGCTTGAAGCCTTAAAATGCAGACAAAAATTTCTTTATAAATAATACACTATGTACCTGAGTTAACAGAACAAGTAAGTGTAGATGTGTTCACTGATTTATGTGAATGGTAAAGGTGTGTTACACTCTGGGGAAAATGTCTATACTATTGTATATCATTAAAAGCATTTTAAAAATTTCTAATTGGAAGATAAATGCTTAACAATATTGTGTTGGTTTCTGCCAAACATCAGCATGAATCACCCACAGGTATACGTATGCCCCCTCCCGCCCCTCCCGGTGGTCACAGGGCGCCGGGGGAGCCGATGCGCCCCACAGCAGATTCCCCCTGGCTGTTTCACACGGGCAATGCACAGGCTTCGATGCTGCTCTCGCAGTTCGTCCCACCCTCTGCTTCCCTCACTGTGTCCACAAGCCTGTTCTCAATGTCTGTGTCTCTGTTACTGCCCTGAAAATAGGCTCACCAGTAACATCTTTCTAGATTCCATGTATGTCTATTAATATATGGTATTTTTCTGTTTCTGACTTAACTCTGTATAACAGGCTCTAGGCTCACCTACCTTACAACTTATTCAGATTCGTTCCTTTTTATGGCTAATTGTTGTTAAGTCATGTCTGACTCTTTTGTAACCCCATGGACTGCAGACCCACCTGGCTCCTCTGTCCGTGGAATTTTCCAGGCAAGAATACTGGGGTGGGTAGGCTTTTCCTCCTTCAGGCGATGTTCCTGACCCAGGGACTGAACTTGTGTCTTCCGCTTTGGCAGGAGGACGCGTTAGCACAGAATCACATGGGAAACCCTATGGCTGAGTAGTGTTCCAGTGTAAAAACAAACATTTTTGAAGAATGCCTATTGACTTAGGTTTATTACTCTAAAGAAAAATTAAGATTTACTTAAAAATTAGTCTTACAGGATTTAATTCAATGTACTATATTCCTAACATGCCAATTTATACAACACACTATAAAAATTACATTCATTACTTAAAGGGGGTATACATAACAAAACAGTAAAATTATTGTAATTTTAATGATTCTTTTAATTTTTATTGACATATAGTGGCTTTACAGTGTTAGTTTATAAATACAAGATTATTCTACATCACTATCATTTCTTGTAAATGAAGATTCCAGTAAGTAATTGATTCAGTATAACTTTAGCAAATATAGAAAACTACATTAATTCATTTTAAAATGTCTGTTTTTCTACAGATAATAAATTTTGGTTCTAGTCAACCGTTTTCTAATCATAAATATCTCTCTCCAATACTTGATTCTAATACGATTCTTAAGAACTCTGCTGTTTGGAAACAGAGTGGCTAAAGGAGGTGAAGAACAAGAGCAGAAAACCCAGTTCAGTAATTACTAGGAGTCACAAGCTCCCAGGCACAACAGTGGATGAGGTAAGAGAATGTGGTGAATGTCAGCCAGTTATTTTAATAATTCCTTGGATGCATTAGTAGTAAAACAGCCACAGTTACATTTACTAATAAGATTAAAACTGCACAGTACCTGTAAATCAGCATGGTTCTTGAGTCAGGATGACTGCTGTTCCTGTTTATCCGGGACTGAGAGACGTTCAGTGTTAAAACCAGGCGAGGTCCAAACAGACCACAGCAGTCACCCTGAGGCAACTGTTCACGGCTCCATTTGTACTCCATCATCCTCCAATATTTTAATAGGCGTTTTAAAAGAATACCACAGGACTCCATCACAATTGTTTTAATTCTTGATTTTCCTTTCCATTTAAAGTACCATCCACATTATCCAACCTCATGGTTTGTATCACTGCATTTCACCAAAGGGATGTGAATTTTTTTGCTGGCAGTAATAACGGATCTGTGTTTGTGTCATTTTCTTTAGTATTTGGCATTAAAGCGGGGTAAAATATCAGAGACATATAACACATTAAGTATGATCTGCTATGAGGCATATTACAATAAACATTTTGTTCAGTTTATTATAGCTTTCTAAAAAGATTTTTAAGATAATTTATTGTGATCATTTCACAATATATACAAATACTGAATCATTTTATCATACACCTGAAATGTTACTTTCACTTATACCTCAATTTACAAAATAAGAATCATATCAATTTTATCAAACTTTCAATGAGGATGGAGAAGAATAGATGTACTTTTACCTATTTTAACTACCAAGAACAAGTTCAAAACTGGGAGATATTTATACCTATGTTTATGTGGAATGACTTGGTGAATTCTGAAGTTTTCTTTTGGTCTCATGTTATCTCAGAATACTGGAGAAGCTGCTAAAAGAACCCTAGTACAGCCTCCTCTCTGTAGCCGAAGGACCAGGTAACAAGAGAAAAGCCTTCACCCAATAACCGGTGTAGAGTAACCTGCAGAGTTAAGCCCCAGCCTCATCCTTTCTAGCAAAGTTTTAAGTGGAAAAGCGAGACTTCCACCCTTGGAGGGCAACAGTGAGACAATCTAACTTTCCTTCCACAGCTTGGTATCAGAAGAGGCTGACTGGAGAACTGAGCTTTCCATCCCTGACAGAGCACCCTCGTGCCATGCCGCAGTGGAGACCAGGACAGAGTCTGGATCGCCACTCCTCTGCAGCAGTAACAGGGTACCTCCACGTCCTCACTGAGGGTGTGTGAGAACAGGAGCAGTGAGGTCATGGCTCTTAGCACTACTCCGTGATGAGTCCACTTCCTCCAAGGAACCGGCGGTGGGGCCCCGAGGGAGCCCGGTGACGAGATCTTTGCCAGGTCCCAGCCGAAGTTGAAGCACAAGCTGGAACTCTGAGCCCGTCCAGTAGTAACAAAGAGCCCATGTTCATCCCAATGGGAAACCAGGCCATGTGAAGAACCTGCACTTCCAGCTCATCTGAAGGTAACTAGACGACCCCCCCCAACCCTTCTTTCACTGAAGTGGCCATTGGAAGCTTGATGAACACAAAATTTAAATAATCATCAGATTTTAGCTTGAATGTCCAGGTGTAGGGGGGAAAAATCAGTTGTCACACAAAGAATGAGAATAAGCAAACAATTTGATTCCAACACCAGGATTATATGGATGTTCTTTTCTACCAGGAACCATAAAGATGCTTCGTGAGTAATTACACAATGCTTACATTTGCTTTCCTAAGGAAATAAAAGAAATAAGAATTAATGGAAATTTTAGCATCCAAAAAATACCCATTCATCTCTAGATGATAAAGTGTGATTATCTATATTAATCAGGACATTGTTCAGTCTTTAAGAAGGATGTCCTGCCATTTGTGACAATGTGGATGAACCTGGAGGGCATTATGCTAAATGAAGTGAGACACACAAATGAGAACTGCCTCCCTCCCTCAGCTGGACCGGGACAGACAAACGGTGGGGGCAACGGGGGCATGGTGAGATGGGCTGCTGCTGGGCAACTGCAATAAGTGCTGCGGAGCCTCTGTACAGCATGGTGCTATAGCTGTGTGCTGTGTTAGACACTGAAAGTTTCCTAAGGAACAGATTTTAGGTGCTCTTACCATACACACAGAGAATGCTAACTATGGGAGGTGAGGTATGTTAGTTTGCCTAACTAGTAATTATTCCACATAAATCAAAATGTGACACTTGCCTACTTTAAATATAGCATTTTTGTCAGTTATACCTCAGTTAAGAAAGGGGAGGGAGAGGTAGGTCTCCTCCCTATTGTAAATGGCATGTCTCATTAGTACCACTCAACTTTTGGGCAGTTATCCATAACATTTATGTCCTTGAAGCTTTCTCGTGCCCAATAAATGGTTAAGGCAAGCAAGTTAAGCACTTATAGAGAACAACAGTTTATATGTTGTAGGCTAAGATTCATGAGATTTTAAAATGTTGTCTAAATTACTCTATATTTATTCTAATAAATGCTGTCTCTACAGATATCCTCCTACCCTAACAAAGTCTGACATGCACATTGAAAAGCTCAGTTTATGTATTCGTCCCAATTTAACTGAGTGTTGTTTTCACTTAAACATCTATGTGGCTGAGGGTTTAAACTGACTCATGCTATATAAATTCTCCTGTATAAAGATCTTCTCTGTCCTTGGACACACGTCTAGAAGTTTTACAGCTGTCTCAAGGAACTGTTAAATGATTTTGTATTTTGGAATAGAGAACAGTTTGTTAAACTGGGAATATAACACAGAAATGATTATAGATCAAGTTACCTTCAGCTCAAAGAAAAATATATGGACTCCATTTTCTCAGATCAGGATTCCCTTGTGTCTGCTTTCTCTGAAGTCCTGAAAAGAAACAAGAACTTCTCTGACGCTGTCACAGATTTTCATACTGGCAGTAATATGTCTTTAATAAGTCTGAATTATCATTAGGTGAAGTTCTCCCCTTTGAAGGGTCAGTTTGGGGGACCCCTAAAAATTACAACATGTATACTCACAAACCAGCTTCTTAACTGCAGTCATCCGACCACAGCGACCCTATCTCCTATGCTGGCTCCCACGTGCACAGCCCAGGGAGTCGCTTGCAGCACCTCCAGCACTGCTCCTGCCCGGGGTGAGAATGCGTATCTGACTGTCAGAGCTTAACCATACAGCTGAAGAACATTCTTCATCTACAAGGGGATACTGTCAAGCATTCTGTCATCTTACGCTTAGCACATCAGTCTCAAACTCTTCAGTCCGAACAGTGAGTTAAAAAGTTGTCTCATATTTCACTTGGTTGGCCATATCTAAAGTGAAGTTGCTCAGTCGTGTCCGACTCTCTGCGACCCTATGGACTGTAGCCTACCAGGCTTCTCCGTCCACGGAATTTTCCAGGCAACAGTACTGGAGTGGGTTGTCATTGCCTTCTCCATGGCTGTATCTAAATTAGCTTTTAAATTTGTATATATACAAAAAAGAAGAAATCTAAAATCGGAAAAGTCAAAACTTTCTTTTCAGATTCTTAACAGTTCATTCAGAGAAAAAGGTATTTGTGAGCTGTAAGTTCTAGAACAGGTCAGTACATAGGCTACATGGAGATTTCGACTCTTTATTCCTAAGGGAGTAGAGGAATGTATATTACGTATCTAAGGTGGTGGTTGTGTTTCTGTGAAATAACAACAAACATTAACATAACCCTATCATCCACATTTGCCAATTACTCTAATAACTGAAGTTTCAAGTTGTATTCTAGCAGTGTGTACAGCTAATCCCTAGGTATCCAAGGACCAAAATCCTAGGATGTTCAAGAACCTTGTATAAAATGGCATTTTTGTTGTTTTGTTGCTAAGTCATGTCTCTTCTGTGACCCCACGAACTGTAGCCTGCCAGGCTTCTCTGTCCATGGGACTGAACTCGCATCTCCTGTATTCCAGGTGAATACACTGAGTCACAAAGGAAGCCCCTAAAATGGCACAGAATTTACGCATAATCTACACCCACCCTCCAGTGTACTTTAAGGCATCTCTAAATTACCAATAATACCTAATAAAATGTAAATGCTACTTAAGTCATTGTAGATAAGTACGATGTAAAAAAATTGTTACAATGCAAATTCAAGTTTGCCTTTTGGAAATTCTGGAATTTCGATCCACAGTTGGCTGAACCCACAGAAGGCCTGTACGTCTTTCCACTAAGGAAACAGTAGAGTGAAGGAGACAATGACAGCTCTCTTTTGACTAAAGAAACTTTCATACCAAACCCTGTATCCTCATCTCAATCTTTTGTTAACAATCTGCTCATTGGGCTTGTGGTTTGAAAGAAACTATTTAAAAGGTAATGAGATTTAAAAGGTAATGAGCCAGGATTTGAAAGAAGGGAGGGTGGTGAAGGGGTACAGAGACGGAAACTGAAGGAAGAGGGAGAGATGCTGTGGTCAGTGGGGGGGAGGGGGTGGCAGAGGAGGAAGCCTGTGAAGATGAGGAGTCAGAGGGAAACAGGTGGAGAGAGAAAGGCTGTGAAAAAGGGTCAGATCCCCCTGCACGCACCCTCCTGACCGCAGGCAGATCAATCTTTTTAAACCAAGGCACCCTCCCTGGCTTCAACCTTTTAATCAATAAAATACGATCTACTCTTAAAGTAATGAGAAAAACATATCCAATACTCTGACAGGCTGTTTTTAAAAATATTTTAAATGAAAGTAACAGGAAAACAGTTACTTGCAATGAGGAAAAACATTCTGTAGTCTGATTTGCATGTTAACTCCTTTAAAGTACCATTATCTCAAATATCAGCAACTGCTATATATTTCAAGGGTTACTGGCAGGTTTTTGAGTTTCATTTTATTTTTGTGTTTGTACTCCAAAAACTTTCAACTGGGAATTTAACAGTGCTTTTTAATAAATATTTCAGGATGCACTCACTTTTCAAAGATTCTTAGGTCCTAGCTGTGAGAAAGAAACATTCCTTGGAGATATTGTGAGTTTTGGTTCCAGACTACCACAATAAAGCAAGACTATCAATATAAAATTAAGTACACGTTTTTCCTTGGTTTCCCAGTATATATAAAAATTATGCTTACACTAAAGTCTATTAAGTATGCATAGCACTATGCCTAAAAGAACAATGTACATACCTTCATTTGAAAATGCATTACTGCTAAAAAGTACTAACCATCACCTGAGTCTTCTGCAAGTCAGTGTCTTTGCTGACAGCGGGCCTGGCTTCGCTTGTTGATGGCCGCAGACTGACTGCGCTGGTGGGTGCTGGAAGCAGGAGGAAGTGAAGTGAAGTTGCTTAGTCGGGCCTGACTCTCTGCGACCCCATGGACTGTAGCAGGTTGCCATTTCTTTCTCCAGGGGATCTTCCCTACCCAGGGATTGAACCCGGGTCTCCTGCATTGTAAGCAGACACTTTTACCCTCTGAGCCACCAGGGAAGACTTGCTAAAGCAGCGATGGCTATGGCAATTTCTTAAAATAAGACCAGGAAGTTTGTCACACTGACTGATGTTTCATCTCATGAACAATGAAAACAAATAGTTTGCCAAGTGTGTATACATTATTCTCTTTTATATAATACTACCACTTATGTGTGTACATAGTATATATAAAATTATATATCTATGAATCAAATTTTTTTTGCTTAATGAGTTGCCAATTCTGAGTAAAAGGGTAGCAAAAACATCATTTTGGAACTAAAAATGCACTGATATCTAAATCAAGTCAAAATTTTCTATGGGAACTTTGAAAGTGGAAAAAAATTGCTTTGAATTACATGTACCCATAGAAGAAATGCAGTATGTTTGGAGCCTTTATAATGGCACACTGGCTGTGTCAAAATGTTGGTTGAATAGGCAAAGTAAAAGTATACTAAAATGTATCAATATTTGTTTTAGACATTTCTCTGTTGCAAGCAACAGACCTAAGTAATGAAACTGTACGCTTACATGAGCTACAAAATGGTGGCAATCTGTGGCACATACGCCTAAAACCAGAATACGTCTAGGCTAGGAAGGCTTCAGTCAAGTTTGAATATCTTCAAAGACTGCAATGTATTCAACTTCTACATCTGCTTCATGCTAAGACTGAAACCCTCATGTCACAGAATGGTTGCCAGCAGCTTCCAAAGCAACAGACATCCTCATTTAATTCCAGCTAAGGAAATGATTCTCTCCAAACAACACTTGCTAAAAAATGAAAAATGCTTGTTCCCAAGAAGCCTGGTGTGAGAATATATACTCGTATCTCATTGACATTAATGGAACCATGAATCCATCTCCAAACAAAAAACCATCAACAGCTTGAAGGGATATATGTGCTGATTACGTTGGAAGAAAAGATCTGAGGACAAGTTCAGCTTCCACAGAGCTACACAGACTGAGTGGGAAAGGGATGAATGCCTGAAAAGTGATACCAGAAATAAAGGAGAATGGATAATGGAAAACCCAAACTGACTTTTCCTATATATTTTTAGAAATATTAGTATATCCTACAATTCTTGAAGGAGGTGTTCTGCATTATGAGTCTAAATAAAAGTAATAGAGAAATACTGTAATGTGCTCATTTCAAATAGTGAAAATATATACCAGAGCAGAAGGAATGTGTGTGGCCCATTAAATAACTAGTGCTTCACCTGAACATTCTAGAATGCTGGTCGAAAAATCATACCAATAGGAAAAATGCACTAGAAAATTGTTGGCATATGTTTGAAGGAATAAATTCATCATATTAGGTTTTAATGTAACTAAAGATTTTCCTAAGCTAATCCAAGGGATCCACACGAAGCCTGAAATTTTATGTTCAACAGAACTGTTTACAACCAGAAATTAAGCTCATTTTAGTATAAGGAGCTTTGCATATAAGCTGATTTTAGGGACTGCTGAAATTCAAAATGTAAATGGCTTTAATCTAACGGTGTCCCTGCTTTGTAACAAATGCAGTCCAGCCTGTATCTTCGTTTCCATTATTTTTTTTCCCAATTCACTTTGTTAAGACCCCAAGTAGCCAAAACGTTGGACCACACACATTTCTCAACTGTTTGGCTCGCAGAGGTAATTTTAATTCCTTTATAGCCGGAAAATCTGTCTGGATGGGGAGTTGCTTTTAATTAAAAAAAGAAAAGAGCTGTCTCTCAGTACACATATGTGGCTGGTGGCTACATATTTCCACTCAGAATGCAGGCATAGAAATCAGTCTGTTTTGTTAGGATTCTAAGAATTATTGAAGATATTTTGAGAATTTCTAAATTTCATCAAGGGTTTTCATTCATCTTTTAGACACCTAAATCAATATTTTCTCTTTTATTTCTATGTCTGATGCTGTCAATAATCCTTTCCAATTAGTGCCTTATGTGTGCCAGAAACTGTGCCAGGAACATTATCTATTTTATCTCTAATAATAACAGATTTTGTTCAGGTTAGAATGAAAATGGGGGCCATAATGAGACTGAGGGAAAGTTTTTTTAATTACCTTGTCAATAAAGCTAAGAAGACATAAACCCTGCATTTGATCTCAGAATATGAATTTACTTTCTAGGCATAAAAATGCCACTTTAACCTTTCAACCTGATTATATTTTCCTTTTTCATCTTCATAGGTCAAAAATGAAGCATTTATGTTGGGCTTCTCTGCTGGCTCAGAAGGTAAAGAATCCACCTGCAATGCAGAAGACCTCTGTTCTATTTCTTTGTGGAGAAGATCCCCGGGGGAAGGAAATGGCAACCCACTCCAGTATTCCTACCTGGAGAATCTCATGGACAGAGGAGCCTGAAGGGCTCCCAGTCCATGGGATTGCAAAGAGTCAGACATGACTGAGCGACTAACAACACTTCGATATTCTGAAGTATCTGCACTTGCTACATAATCCTGAGAAAGTGAGCATTACGAGGGACCAACCCTTTCACTTTTGAAGGATTCATGTTAAGTGAGGAATGCCTCTTGCATGTTAGTATTGTTTTAGACATGCAGATCATTAAGTATCTTATACAGCAAAATAAGAGAGGAAAATGTTCATTTGCCCTCTGACTTGGAAGATGCTTAGGGATTAGTGAAGACTCACTTTCTTAGCTTGACAAGAACTGAGTCAACAATTAACGTTTAACATGACTGCAGCTACACAAAGAGGAAGGAACCCATTAGGGGCCTCGAAGAAACATTAGGATGTCAGGACTAGCCCTAACTTTTCCCCTTTGGGCTGGTGCCTGTGCTGGCTATTTTGTGTCTGCCCTACCAAATCTACCCTTTAGACTTTTTTCCTCCTGGATCACTGGAAGCTGACCTGTGTGAACTGTATCTTCCTGCTGTTACCTTTGGGGCTTCTGTAAAGCTGATGGGAAGTTCCAGCAGAAAATGAAGGGAGAGAAAGAAATTGAGGTCGTTTTTATTTTACAGATGCCCTTGCTTCAGGGTCACTGTCAGACAGCTGCATTAATCAGATGGAGAGACCAGTTTGTGTGAGAAGATCCTTACGATGCACGTACCCACCCTGGGTCTAGAACACTGCTCTCCTGCTTGCCATTTTAATTAGAGAAAATTTTAGGATGCTACCCACTTTTGCTGGTTTCAGGGTTCTGTAATATCCTTTGATGGTTTCTGTACACTCGCCCACACTTTAGTACAACATTCATTTATTAAACTTCCTTAGTTATTCACTGTGAATGTTCCATCTTTTTCCAGCTCGGACACTGACTAGAAAGAGTGAGAGGCTTTTGGAGTAGCTTTAGGAAACTGGGTTTTCCACTGTTCAGGGCTATAGAATTGTATCAAAATAAGACTGAGTTTATATGAGATATCTGAGAAATAAACTCTTTGCTGGGGGTAATGGACCAATGGTAACTCTGCAGCATGTGATGGCCTCATAATAAATTATCCCCACTGGTAGCATGGGATGAGGGATGTGCAGATGGAGGTCAAGTGGCTAAGTACTTGGTAACTATGGCAACAATCATGATTATAAAGATGCTGAGTCAGTTGGCTTTCTCTAACTAGCCTAGAAACCATAAATAGTGCAAAGGGCAAACTGACATTCTTTGAATGCCCGATTAAGAACAAACTGAAAAAACAAATCAGAAAATCTTGAGGGCCATTTTGAAGAGGCTCTCATCTCCTATAGTTGCAGCAAATACACACTAAAAGCTCCTCATTTACACCATTTAATTACCAAATGTTAGAAAAAGATATGATACTTTAAGGTCACTACTGAGAAAGAAGGTAAACCCTGAGACATGAGGTGGGGCGTCTGAGCAGAAGCAATCAATGCTAAAATCTTTGAACAGCTAAACTGCTCTGAATCTACCTTATCAGCAGAGATATCCCCCTTTCATTCTGCAACCACACAACCTACACACACATACAGA
>SJYC01012273.1:0-31601 GCA_006408675.1 Madoqua kirkii | reverse complement strand
TCTATTTCTTTGTGGAGAAGATCCCCGGGGGAAGGAAATGGCAACCCACTCCAGTATTCCTACCTGGAGAATCTCATGGACAGAGGAGCCTGAAGGGCTCCCAGTCCATGGGATTGCAAAGAGTCAGACATGACTGAGCGACTAACAACACTTCGATATTCTGAAGTATCTGCACTTGCTACATAATCCTGAGAAAGTGAGCATTACGAGGGACCAACCCTTTCACTTTTGAAGGATTCATGTTAAGTGAGGAATGCCTCTTGCATGTTAGTATTGTTTTAGACATGCAGATCATTAAGTATCTTATACAGCAAAATAAGAGAGGAAAATGTTCATTTGCCCTCTGACTTGGAAGATGCTTAGGGATTAGTGAAGACTCACTTTCTTAGCTTGACAAGAACTGAGTCAACAATTAACGTTTAACATGACTGCAGCTACACAAAGAGGAAGGAACCCATTAGGGGCCTCGAAGAAACATTAGGATGTCAGGACTAGCCCTAACTTTTCCCCTTTGGGCTGGTGCCTGTGCTGGCTATTTTGTGTCTGCCCTACCAAATCTACCCTTTAGACTTTTTTCCTCCTGGATCACTGGAAGCTGACCTGTGTGAACTGTATCTTCCTGCTGTTACCTTTGGGGCTTCTGTAAAGCTGATGGGAAGTTCCAGCAGAAAATGAAGGGAGAGAAAGAAATTGAGGTCGTTTTTATTTTACAGATGCCCTTGCTTCAGGGTCACTGTCAGACAGCTGCATTAATCAGATGGAGAGACCAGTTTGTGTGAGAAGATCCTTACGATGCACGTACCCACCCTGGGTCTAGAACACTGCTCTCCTGCTTGCCATTTTAATTAGAGAAAATTTTAGGATGCTACCCACTTTTGCTGGTTTCAGGGTTCTGTAATATCCTTTGATGGTTTCTGTACACTCCGCCCACACTTTAGTACAACATTCATTTATTAAACTTCCTTAGTTATTCACTGTGAATGTTCCATCTTTTTCCAGCTCGGACACTGACTAGAAAGAGTGAGAGGCTTTTGGAGTAGCTTTAGGAAACTGGGTTTTCCACTGTTCAGGGCTATAGAATTGTATCAAAATAAGACTGAGTTTATATGAGATATCTGAGAAATAAACTCTTTGCTGGGGGTAATGGACCAATGGTAACTCTGCAGCATGTGATGGCCTCATAATAAATTATCCCCACTGGTAGCATGGGATGAGGGATGTGCAGATGGAGGTCAAGTGGCTAAGTACTTGGTAACTATGGCAACAATCATGATTATAAAGATGCTGAGTCAGTTGGCTTTCTCTAACTAGCCTAGAAACCATAAATAGTGCAAAGGGCAAACTGACATTCTTTGAATGCCCGATTAAGAACAAACTGAAAAAACAAATCAGAAAATCTTGAGGGCCATTTTGAAGAGGCTCTCATCTCCTATAGTTGCAGCAAATACACACTAAAAGCTCCTCATTTACACCATTTAATTACCAAATGTTAGAAAAAGATATGATACTTTAAGGTCACTACTGAGAAAGAAGGTAAACCCTGAGACATGAGGTGGGGCGTCTGAGCAGAAGCAATCAATGCTAAAATCTTTGAACAGCTAAACTGCTCTGAATCTACCTTATCAGCAGAGATATCCCCCTTTCATTCTGCAACCACACAACCTACACACACATACAGAAGGAACCAGCCTCCCTCTGCAGAGAAAAAATTTTGATAATCGTCCTCTCCTGTATGTAGGTCAGGAAGCAACAGTCAGAACTGGACATGGAACAATAGACTGGTTCCAAATAGGAAAAGGAGTATGTCAAGGCTGCATATTGTCAACCCTGCTTATATAACTTATATGCAGAGTACATCATGAGAAACACTGGGCTGGAGGAAGCACAAGCTGGAATCATGACTGCTGGGAGAAATATCAATAACCTCAGATATGCAGATAATACCACCATTATGGCAGAAAGTGAAGAAGAACTAAAGAGCTCCTTGATGAAAGTGAAAGAGGAGAGTGAAAAAGTTGGCTTAAAGCTCAACATTCAGAAAACTAAGATCATGACATCTGGTCCCATCACTTCATGGTAGGCAGATAGGGAAACAGTGGAAACAGTGGCTGACTTTATTTTTCTGGGCACCAAAATCACTGCAGATGATTGCAGCCATGAAATTAAAACACGCTTACTCCTTGGAAGGAAAGTTATGACCAACTTAGCATATTAAAAAGCAGAGACATCACTTTGTCAACAAAAGTCTGTCTAGTCAAGGATATGGTTTTTCCAGTGGTCATGTATGGACGTCGGAGTTGAACTATAAAGAAAGCTGAGCACTGAAGAATTGATGCTTTTGAACTGTGGTGTTGGAGAAGACTCTTGAGAGTCCTTTGGACTGTGAGGAGATCCAACCAGTCCATCCTAAAGGAGAGCAGTACTGGATGTTCACTGGAAGGACTGATGTTGAAGCTGAAACTCCAATACTTTGGCCACCTCATGCAAAGAACTGACTCATTTGAAAAGACACTGATACTGGGAAGGGTTGAGGGCAGGAGGAGAAGGGGATGACAGAGGATGATATGGTTGGATGGCATCACTGACTCAATGGACATGAGTTTGGGTGACCTGTGGGAGTTGGTGATGGACAGGGAGGCCTGGTGTGCTGCGGTTCATAGGGTAGCAAAGAGTCAGACACGACTGAGCGACTGAACTGAACTGTTCTGTTACTTTGATATCTGGGGTCTTGCAGACCCTGGAGGGACTGGCCTCATAGGACTAGCTAGTTCTTAGAAATAGTAACAACTCAAATAGGAATGTGTTTTCAAATACAAACCGACTAATCTGAAGTCCACACCACTAACCATCTCCTCTATTGAGCTCTCACACTGAGCCTCTACCCGTTCCCTAAGTGAGACAGGTCCAGGACCCAGGACCCTCGGCTACAGTACTGTGGTGCCTGAACCCAGACCCACCTCTCCTCAAACTACAAAAATATGGAGAAACAGTAAGAGATAAAGAATAAGTGTGTGCATGTGCAGTTGAGGCAAATTCTGGACAGAGATGCAGAAAGACCAAATATCCCCAACTATCACTTGTGAAGAGCTGAAAGCAAAAGCTGGGTACTGCACATGACCCCTGGATAGACCCCTACCTCAACCCATAAAAGGAAACAGCTCACCCAGCCTCAGGGAGCCAGTGAGCAAAGGAACCTTGTTTGTTATTGCCCCTGTTGCTGGAGCAAAAGCCCCAGTGAAGCCTTGCCCCAATTTCTTCTCTCGCCTCAGACTGATTGCTGGTGATTAAGGAGGCCAGGAACCCTGGTGGGCAACATATTCCAAGTCCAGGTACCAGACAACTAAAAACAGTTTCTGTGCCCCAGAGCCCGCTGAAATTATTCAAATGGCCAATCCTAAACCTCTTCATCCTTCCTTACCCGCTTCCTCCACCCCTAGACACCACCGTGATGGCTCTGGCCCACAGTTCTCTCCCCCTCTGCATCCCAACCGAGTTTGCTGCTGCCCCATATGGTGCAGGGCACAGCAGGCCCCTCCTCTTGGAACTACGAGTAATAGACTATCTTTTCAATGCAGTCATTTCTGATCTCTTGGCCATACCACGCCTCAAATTTCCCATTAATACACTATATGCTAAAATGGTTATCATGCTGTTTCCTCGTAAGAGGCCACTGAGTCATCTCAGATCCATGAAAGGTAGGGACTCACAGACTGGGAAGTTCATGCCATGCCTCAAAAAGAGGTGATCTACACTCTAAATATGTTACAGGAAGTCACTAATTTCTGTTGGCAATAGTTTGAAAGATATTTTATGAGTGGACCCTATAGATATTAAGCTGGAAAGGATAAGATATGAACACTGAATGGGATGAATCTATTGATGGATTTAGAGTATTGAATTGAGTGCCTGGGAATGGTATTAATAGGAGATCTTTAAACTCCCAAATACTCCTGAACCTACCTTGCCACCTTCTCTTAATATCTTGGCTAACTGACAGCTGAATCCAACAGTAGCCTTCAGTCCTAGGCATCAAATACCAGAACTTTACTGGTTTAGACTGAATGTTAGATTGACTATGTTATGTATAAACTGCCCTATACCTATAAAAACCTTCTCTACAATGGCCAAAGACATTTTCATTCATTAAACTGTTAAAAACTGTACTGGTGAGGGGCACCAGCATATAAAGCTCTGTAGTGATTGTTGCCAGTAAGACAGAGCTGACAATAAGGGATTCTGCAATAAAACTGGACTTCATCATCTCAGTGGGGAGGCAGGATCCTAGAGATGCACAGGCCAGGTGGCAATGTTGATTTGTCATAGATCATATGAGTGCATCAATAACTGGGTGACAGTCTTATTTTTGAGAGACAGAGATCTGTGTCAGTGGTTAACTGATTATCAAGTTAACAGGAATGTTAACTTCATGGCCAGTAAAACAGACTGGTGGCCTAGAAATGTTTAATGTAATAAAGTGGGAGATGCTAGGGCTAGTGAGAAACCTGATTCTAGAGTAGTAGGGAATTTATGGCAGACACACCTTTTGATTACTCTCCCAATGTCTGACCATTTGGTGAGGATTGACAGTTACAGGCAGAATCCTTACACAGGTTCTATGATGGTTATGACAGAAAAGGCCAAGTGGAAGCCCAAGGATCTACCCACTCCTGCCAAGAGGTTAAATAAAAGCACACAGGGATAGCAATTCTCACCATGTAGAAATAGCAATCCTCACCACATGGGGACAGCAATACTCATCAACTGCCTGTGAGCCAGTGGAAAAAGAACACTCATGAAGAAAACTTATAGATGATCACAAAATTAATCAGTGGTGATGATAAGCACAGTTAAGTTGCTGAAGTTAGTGTCTTTACTATGGTCAATTGACACTGTCTCTTGTTTTCAGGCCCTTTCTTTTCCCATTCCTATTAAAAGGTTAACCTGAAGCATTTTTACCTTTAGGAGCAAAGAGATCAGTATACCCTTACTCTTCTGACTTAGGGCTATCATAATAAAGCTGAAAGATCTATTACCCATTTTCATTTCATAACTGTTACTCTACATTGATGACAGCATTTCAGTTGAATCTGATTATGAGAAATAATAAACCTTTGAACTGCTACAGTAAGGAACTCCCTGGTGGTCCAGTGGTTAGGACTCCACACTTCCACTACTCGGGGTAGAGTTCAATCCCTGGTCAGGGAACTAATATTTTGCAAGCTGCACAGTGAGGCCAAAATATTTTTTAAAATGTTAGAGCAAGATATAGCTAAATCTTACAAAATTTCAGAGATATGCTATCTCAGGGAAGTTTCCATGGTGTTTCCTTAGTGTAGAGAATATCTCAATATATCTTCTTTAAAGTCACTGCACCATGTACTATCTGCCATGAAGGAAGAATCTCAGTGGCTGCTGAGACTCTCGATTTTGAGACAGCAGGTAACATATTTATGTGTACTTCTCTGACCCATGGCTGGATAACCCATAAACCTACCAGTTTTGAATGGTATCTAGAATAAGACAAGACTGTGCAGTGGGGACAAGATGCCTGGCGATTGAGATTCCATCAGCAGAGCGTACAGTATAGACAGTGGTTATGTTAGTTAGAGATGCCCTAAGAGCTGCTGGAAAGCCTCATCTCTGATCCTGGAGGATAAGTACAGACACCTGTGGTCTGAGAGTAAGTCCTGGCCCTTCCAGTCACTAAACTCTTGTCCATTCGAAAAGCATCCTCATACTGGTCCCCTGTTGAAATAAGACATTTGACCATGGGATAACAAGTAATCACGCATGTCCACCTGCACACAGTCAACACACAACGAGCTGATCTACTGGATCATAAAACTGGGTGAGTGAAGTAGTATGCCACTGCGTAGTTGAAAAGGAACTTATGCAGTGACCTGAATGGGTCTGGAACGTGCCAACAAGCTGCAGAAATATTAGGCTCAGCCGCACGTTTTTCCTGCTTTATCCCCTATCTTAAACTACATCTATGATGTATCTGACCATATATAGTTAACATCCAAATAAGGACACTTTTAAGAGCTAAAAGCAGCACTATTAATAATTAAGATGAGGCACTGGGTATAAGTCAGGAGTGTCCTAGGCAAACTAGGATCTTTTAACACCATATCTATGATCATCAGACAATGAAACCAATGTACGGATTTGCTTAGAATAATATGTATCATATTCAAGAAACATCAGAATTGGACAGTTGCAACATTATGATCCCATTAGGAATGTCCTTAAGAGGCCACAGGGCATGGATGTCCCTCTGGTCAGCAGACTTGGGGTGAGAGGGGACATTCGGTCATACACAAAGAGAGACAGCCTGGGATACAGATCTGTGCTGGTTCATGGGCAACAACTCATGGGTCAGTTGGCTAATGAGGGACTTGGAAAGAAAAAAACTGGAAGATTAGCAACAAGAAATCTGGGGCTGAGATGTGGACCTCTTGAAACAAGCAAAGTGTATAAAAATAGTTTTGACTCTCTGCCAGTGGACTGCAGGATGAATGAGCTCTCACAAATGAGACGGAGCCTATGAACTACCCCGTGACTGTCAGCCATCTAGGCCTTCTCAGCGGGCCTGTTTATTATACAACGTGGATACTGACAGTGGGAGGAGGGCTGTGTGTGGACTGGACAAGAGCTACCTTTCCTTCCCAGGTTGTTTTGGCTACTGCTGTTATGCTCAGCCTGCCAAAAGTAAATGCCAATGTTTCACTCCCCATTCTATTTCTTTCCCTGGGGGAACCAACTAGCCAGCAGGTGACACACTGATTAGCTTAGATCCCTTACGTCATATATTAGATAGATTTTGTTACAGTAAAAATCAATCTCAACCTATCAAGGGCTTAAAACAGTTGTAATAGCAGCAGAAACTCTTTCCTGTTTACACGACTTATGTTGACTGTGTGCCTGCTCCATTCGGCTTCCACCTCATTGTTTTAATTGGGGCCCCGTGGTGAAGGAGGAACGCTCACTTGAAATACCCTGCTATTGTGAGAAAGCACGAAATCAGAAAAAGCTGAAACAAACCAATGATGGAATTCATTAGAAGTCTCTCTACTCTCTGTGTGCAAATGCCGCACATCACACCCACTCATTTTCTTTTGACCATAACAACACATCTAAGCTCAGTAATGGCAGCAGCAAAGTATATGCCACAGACCCTTTACAAGGTGGACGGAAAAATTCACAAAAGCAAAGAGCACTGCAAATAATCCTCTTATGAGGAAAAGAGTTGGTATCTGTGACAATAATGCAAATTTCCACAAAATGAGAGGAAACTATTCCACCTCACCCTGTACAGACATACAGACATATCCTCCGAAGCATGCTTATTATTTCTATCCACAATTCTTTTTCTAGGACTACCATATATGGAATTACAGAATGTCTTATCAATTGCCATGGTATTCCATTCAAAATACCCTTGATCAAGAGACATATGTTACAGAAATACAAACATAGCACAGAGAATTCATAGGTCTTAGCACATCTTTCATCTCCATGTTTGATAGCATATTCAATAGTCCACATGATTGGGATGTCAATCAGAAAGATGTATTACTATATGCCTTAAATCAATGGGCAATATATGGAGCAATCTCTGCAACAGATGGGATGCATGTGCTTAAGAACCAAATAGTAAAACTGGAAGTGATTTCTCTCACTATTAAAACCATAAACCACTGGAAGGGTTTCAGCTCCCTGTCTCCATTAGATGGGCTCTTTGAGTATTTAGATTTCTGTATTCACAAAGGCATACTTCTACCAGGAAACATCATTATGATTTCATTAAATTGGAAGGTAAGGGTCCACTCTGATAGTTTGTGTTCACTTATAGTTTCTGGGAGGATAATCAAGATTTAGATTCTGTAGGAATGAACTGGGTTACTCTACCAGATAAATAATGACATTCAATGGGGTGTACTGAAAGTCTTTAAGAACACATAAATTATGACAGAAGAAGGCACCTGTAATTTCCAACTTAGACCTCATGACTGATAATGAAATGAACATAATAAGCATGTATGTTTATGATCATTGTTCCTTTTCTTTCCTATTTCTGACAGTAGCTAGTACATTACATTTCATGTAACTTTTAGAACTTCGTATGTTCTCTGTATTAGTTATAAGTTGCTTAGTCATGTCTGACTCTCTGCAACACCATGAACTGTGTAGCCTGCCAGGTTCCTCTGTCCATGGGATTCTCCAGGCAAGAATACTGGAGTGGATTCCCATTTCCTTCTCCAAGGGAATCTTCCTGACTCAGGGATCAAACTCAGGTCTCCTCCATTGCAGGCAGACTCTACCACCTGATCTAGCAGTGAAGCTCAGTTAGTGAGTCAGTTCAGTCACTCATCCGAGTCTGACTCTTTGTGACCCCACGGACTGCAGCATGCCAGGCCTTCCTGTCCATCACCAACTCCTGGAGTTTACTCAAACTCATGTCCATTCAGTCGGTGATGCCATCCAACCATCTCATCCTCTGTCATCCCCTTCACGTCTGCCTCCAATCTTTCCTAGAATCAAGGTCTTTTCCAATGAGTCACTTCTTCGCATCAGGTGGCCAAAGTATTGGAGCTTCAGCATCAGTCCTTCCAATGAATATTCAGGACTGATTTCTGTTAGGATTGACTGGGTAGATCTCCTTGCGGTCCAAGGGACTCTCAAGAGGCTTCTCCAGCACCACAGTTCAAAAGTACCAATTCTTCAGCACTCAGCTTTCTTTAATAGTCCAACTCTCACATCCAAACATGACTACTGGAAAAACTATAGCTTTGACTAGATGGACCTTTCCTGGCAAAGTAATGTCTCTGATTTTTAATATGCTGTCTAGGTTGGTCATAGTTTTTTCTCCAAGGAGCAAGCATCTTTTAATTTCGTGGCTACAGTCACCATCTGCAGTGATTTTGGAGCCCCCAAAATAAAGTCTCTCACTGTTTCCACTGTTT
Organism: Madoqua kirkii; assembly: GCA_006408675.1. NCBI lineage: Eukaryota > Metazoa > Chordata > Mammalia > Artiodactyla > Bovidae > Madoqua > Madoqua kirkii. Next base: position 22,635 of record SJYC01012273.1, on the reverse strand, counting down.
TTCCATCTATTTCCCATGAAGTGACGGGACTAGATGACGTGATCTTAGTTTTCTGAATGTTGAGTTTTAAGTCAACTTTTTCACTCTCTTCTTTCACTTTCATCAAGAGACTCTTTAGTTCTTCTTCACTTTATGCCATAAGGGTGGTATCATCTCTGAGATTATTGATATTTCTCCCGGCAATCTTGATTCCAGCTTGTGCTTCATCCAGTCCAGCGTTTCACATGATGTACTCTGCATATAAGTTAAATAAGCAGCGTGACAATATACAGCCTTGAGGTACTCCTTTCCTGATACGGAACCAGTCTGTTATCCCCTGTCGAGTTGCTTCTTGACCAGCATACAGATTTCTCGGGAGGCAGGTCAGGTGTTCTGGTATTCCCATCTCTTTCAGAATTTTCCACAGTTTGTTGTGATCCACACAGTCAAAGACTTTGGTGTAGTCAATAAAGCAAAAGTAAATGTTTTTTTTCTGGAACTCTCTTGCTGTTTCAATGATCCAACAGATGTTGGAAAACTGATCTCTGGTTCCTCTGCCTTTTCTAAAACCAGCTTGAACATCTGGAAGTTCACAGTTCACATATTACTGAAGTCTGGTTTGGAGAATTTTGAGCATTACTTTACTAGCATGTAAGATGAGTACAATTGTGCACTAGTTTGAACATTCTTTGGCATTACCTTTCTTTGGGATTAGAATGAAATCTGACCTTTTCCAGTCCTGTGGCCACTGCTGAGTTTACCAAAGTTGCTGGCATACTGAGCATAGCACTTTCACAACATCATCTTTTAGGATTTGAAATAGCTCATCTGGAATCCCATCACTAAGGCCCACTTGACTTTGCATTTCAAAATGTCTGGCTCTAGATGAGTGATTACACCATCGTGGTATTTGGGTCATGAAGATCTTTTTTGTACAGTTCTTCTGTGTATTCTTGCCACCTCTTCTTAGTATCTTCTGCTTCTGTTAGGTCCATACCATTTCTCTCCTTTATCAAGCCCATCTTTGCATGAAATGTTCCCTTAGTATCTCTAATTTTCTTGAAGAGATCTCTAGTCTTTCCCTATTGTTTTCCTCTACTTCTTTGCATTGATCACTGAGGAAGGCTTTCTTATCTCTCTTTGTTATTCTTTGGAACTCTGCATTCAAATGAATATATCTTTTGTTTTCTCCTTTCCTTTTAGCTTCTCTTCTTTCCTCAGCTATTTGTAAGGCCTCCTTAGAAAGGGAAGCTCAGGGACATATGTTTTCCTCTGTAGATATGATTCGAGTGAATGCCAAGAGAGAATCAGAGATGAACTGTGCTAGATATCTTTCATTTGTCGCTGCTAATATGCTCACCATTCCTTCAATCCTAGTTTGTGACAAAGTAGAACTGTATGAATGGCACAACTGTTATGTAAATAAATTTAAAAGAGTAAGCACAGAGAATGGATTCTTATTATTGCATATGAACACATACCATTGAGCATCCACCACAAAAGAAGTGTATAATAATTCAATACAGAAAATGCTCAGCTAACTAAAATCAGCCGGCTCCTGTTGTGAGTCATAGCTGGTATTGGCAAATTGCTGATAAGCGGGTGGCTATGGTGCAGTGACACTGAGGGAGGCCAGGCCTGGGTTTGACAAAAGCAGTTCACTCACCAATGCAGCACCAGCCACAGCTACTGCCAAGGGTCCCAGCTTCCAGCAACTGGAATCCATCTTAGGACCTCAATAACACATCAGTCTTGGGGACCAGTTGGACTGTTTGTCTTAACTAACCTTCCTCTTCTTTCCCCAAAGAATGAGACCAATCATCATCCCAGAAGAGCTTTTCCCAGATGAGATGCACTCACTATATGAGAGACAAAAGAGCTGGAAAGTAGTGGAAGATACGGTGCACCTCTCTTAAGAACTAAACCAATTATTTCCTCAGCTGCTGGGAGGATTGACTGCTGATGGCAAACACCGAGCTCCCTCTCCCAGAATGAACTCAGCCAAAGGGTGCCCACTTTCCATTTATGATTGCTGACCTTCAGAGTATAAAACCTGGACTTGCTGACTCAATTCAGAACGGCCATCCCAATTCCACAGTTGTGCAGAGAAGCAGCTGTGGAGTCTTTTGCAACACATTGCAATTCAATTGTTCCCTCTGTCCAGTTTGCTTCTCACACTTTCGGTATATGTATAAAAGGACTTTTGAGTAAACTCTTGCTCATAAGTCTTCTCAAAGTTTGCTTCATAGAGAAATTACATTCATTCTAGAGCAGATATTGAAATTAATAAATGTTTATTCACCTGCCACAGGAACTGAAAAGAACTGTTTTCATTCCAGCCCAAAGAAGGACAACACCAAAGAATGTTTAAACTGCCACACACATGTGCTCATTTCACATGCTAGCAAGGCAACGCTCAAAATCCTTCAAGCCAGGCTTCAACAGTACATGAACCAGGAAATTCCAGATGTACGAGGTGGACTTAGAAAAAGCAGAGGAACCACAGATCAAATTGCCAATATCCCTTGGATCATAGAAAAGCAAGAGAGTTCCAGAAAAAAAATATCTACTTCTGCTTCACTGACTACACTAAAGCCTTTGTCTGCGTGGATCACAACAAACTGTGGAAAATTCTCAGGAATTAGAATATGAGACCATTTACCTGCCTCCTAAGAAACCTGTATGCAGGTCAAGAAGCAAGAGTTAAAACCAGACATGGAACAACAGACCAGTTCAAAACTAGGGAACCTGAACATCAAAGCTGTATATTGTCACCCTTATTTAACTTATATACAGAGTATATCATGCGAGATTTGGGGCTGGATGAATCATGAGTTGGAATCAAGATTGCTGGGAGAAATATCAACAACCTGAGATATGCATATGATACCACTCTAATGGTAGAAAGCAAACAACTAAAGATCCTCTTGATGAAGTTGAAAGAGGGAGTGAAAAAGCTGGCTTAAAACTCAACATTCAAAAAACTAAGATCACAGCATCTGATCCCATCACTTTATGGCAAATAGATGGGAAAACAGTGGAAGCAGTGACAGAATTTATTTTCTTGGGCTCCAAAATGGAGCCCAACTGTGGATGGTGACTGCAGCCATGAAATTAAAAGATACTTGCTCCTTGGAAGGAAAGCTATGACAAAACAAGATAGTGTATAAAAAATCAGAAACATTACTTTGCCAACAAAGGTCCATCTAGTCAAAGCTATAGTTTTTCCTGTAGTCATGTAAAGATGCCAAAGTTTGACCATAAAGAAGGCTGAGAGGCAAATAATTGGCGCTTTCGAATTGTGGTGCTGAAGAAGACTCTTGAGAGTCACTTGGACTGCAAGGAGATCAAACCGATCCATCCTAAAGGAAATCAACCCTGAATATTCATTGGAAGGACAGATGCTGAGGCTGAAGCTCCAGTGCTTTGGCCACCTGAGGCAAAGAGCCAATTCACTGGATAACACTCTAATGTTGGCAAAGATTGACGGCAAGAGAAGAAGGGGTGGGACAGAAGATGAGATGGTTGGATAGCATTAACCACCAATGGACATCAGTTTGAACAAACTCAGGGAGATAGTGAAGGACAGGGAAGCCTGTCACGCTGCAGTCCACGGGGTCACCAAAGTCAGACATGACTTAGAAACTGAACAACAAATTCGCTACTAAGGTGCTCTTTTTCGGACTTCCTTAGTGCCACACTGCTTGCCCATGTAGAGGATGTGGGTTTGATCCCTAGTTTGGGAAGATCCCATATGCCACTGAGCAAACTGAGCCTATCTGTCACATCTATTGAACCTGTGCTCTAGAGCCCTCTTGCTGTAACTTCTAAAGCCTGTGCACCTAGAGCCTGTGCCCCACAATAAAGCTGCCACAACGAGAAACCCTCACACTGCAACAAAGAGTAGCTAGGGAGTCCCCCACCTGCCACAACTGGAGAAAGCCCACACAAGCCAGCAAAGACCCAGAGCAACCAAAAATAATTGCTTTGAAAAAGATAAGCTTTCTGTTATTCTAAGTAAATTCCACTGATAAGCTTTAATTAATACTGATGCATCTTTACATTCCTGGGATAAACCGTTCTTTGGTTGATTTCTGAGAATATCTTGTTATATTCAATTAGCTATCAGTTTATTCAGAATTTCTGTTTCCACATGTATCTAGTACCTATCAACTTTTTCTTTCTTATCTCTGAAAAGTTTTGCTATATTTTCTTATCTTGATGTTGAGGAAACTTTAAAGTTATATCACCCAATACAGGACCTTCTTCACTTGATGTGGTATAAATTCAATATGTCATTTTAACCTAAAGATTAATATTCTTGCATTCTGGGGTAGTATCTATAATTTTTTGTAATTCCTCCTTTATTTTTTTTCTTTCTGAAAGTCAAAGTAGTTGGTTGTTGGCCTTCTTAAATTTTTCCTTATTTTTCTTTTGTTCCTCTTCTATTTTACATCGCTTTCTCTTTTCATCATTTTTGCAAGGGAAGTTTGGTGATAGTAAAGTAAGAGGTTTGATTAATAAAAAGAAGTTTTAACAAATTTTAATATGTAGTTGGGCCTTAGAAAAAAATGTTAGTATTCCCAAATATTAAGTTTCCAATTTTAAGAGATGTTTAGATAATTTTTGATGCACTGATCGTCATTTTAATAACATAGATAAGGATGGAAAAATAAGGGTGCCAAACTCTAATAAAATCAACTGTTCAGCTTTCCATTTTTTAATTTCCAAGTTACATAAGTTCTATCCTAAATGTCATTATTTTTATTATGAAATATAGCATACATACAGACTTCCCAGGTAGCGCAGTGGTAAAGAATCTGCCTGCCAATGCAGGAGGCACAAGAGATGCAAGTTTGATCCCAGAGTCAAGAAGGCCTCATGGAAGAGAGCATGACAACCCATTCTAGTATTCTTCCCTGGAAAATTCTATGGACAGAGGAGACTGGTGAGCTACAGTCCATGGGGTCCCAAAGAATTGGGCATGACTGAGTGCACACACACACACACACACACACAATATACATACAACACAGTGTAAGAAGTACGTGTGCCTTCTAAAGAACAGTTAATGAAAAGAATAGATGGTGGAGTACAAGGATGTGTACTCATCTTCTCACCTAGCTGCTGAACAAGCATCAACATGAGAATGTGGGATACCACCAAGGAAAGATACTCCACTCCATGAGCAAAGGAGAAGCCCCAGCAAGACGGTAGGAGGGGTGCAATCACATTTAAAATCAAATCTCATACCCGCCAGAGATGCTTAGAGGGCACCAACAAAACCTCGTATGCACCAGGATCCAGGGAAAGGAGCAGTGACCCCACAAGAGACTGAGCCAGACCTGCGGGACTGGGGCTCTGAGAGCAGCATTCCTGGGAAGCATGGCGTGCAGTGTAAGTTCTCTAGGAAGAGGTCGCCATTAGCTCCATTACAGAGTCGTGGAACAGACGCCCCCCAAACTGTAAAACAATTATACCAAAGAAGTTCTTGCACTGTTGTGTAAGTTCTAGGAACCAGAACAGATTTTCCAACCTGGCAAAGGACTGAGAACCCCTGGGGAATTTGATTTTGAAGTCCAGTGGGATTTGATTACAGAACTTCCACAGGACTGGGGAAACAGACTCTTGGAGGGCACAAACAAAACCTTGTGCTCACCAGGACCCAGAAGAAAGGAGCAGTGACCCCACAAGAGACTGAGCCAGACTTGCCTGTGAGTGTCCAGGAGTCTCTGGCAGAGGCATGGGTCAACAGTGGCCTGCCGTGGGATCAGGGGCACTGAATACAACAGTCCTGGGAGCTGTGGCATGCTGGCATGGTCCTTTTGAAGGAGGCTGCCATTACCATCCTCACATACTTTGGCCTCAGGCCAAACTACAGGGAAGGAACACAGCCCTGCCCAACAACAGAAAACTGGATTAAAGATTTACTGAGCATGGCCCCACCCATCAGAGCAAGACCCAGATTCCCCCACAGCCAGTTCACAATCACAGAGCCAACAATGAGAAAAGACCCTGATGCTTGGAAAGACTGAAGGCAGGAGGAGAAGGGGACAACAGAGGATAAGATGGTTGGATGGCATCACCAACTCAATGACATGAGTCTGAGCACTCTCTGGGAGATGTTGAAGGAGAGGGAAGACTTGGTGTGCTACAGCCTATGGGGTCACAGAGTCAGACACAACTGAGTGACTGAACATGTGTGAGTTAGACCTGGGTCAGAAATGAAACAGAACTGTGTCTCAGAAACCTGCTTTCCCAACGTAACTTTTCTTTTTCCTTTCATTCCACAAATGAATAGCAAACATATTATAGTCGTGAGTTCAGTCTACTATATATTTTAGATTCTTCTCTAAACAGAATGTAGAATTGCATACTCCATTCCATTGATGTTAAGGATTTCATTCAGCCAATGAATTGTGTGTGGAAATGAACTGATATTATTTAGGCAGAAGCTTTAAAGGTCAATTCACAATGCAATACTCCCCCTTTCCTTCTTCCATATTCACCACTGATGTTCAAGATACTGGGAGATTTATTGTTTTACTCAGATTGAGGGCAGCCTGAAGCAGAACTTCCCTGTCAGTCTGCAATAAACATGTTCAGCTCAGTTGCTCAATCATGCCCGACTCTTTGTGACCCCATGAATCACAGCACGCCAGGCCTCCCTGTCCATCACCCTCTCCCGGAGTTCACTCAGACTCAGATGAAAATTAAACCTCTGTTCCTTGATGTCTTTGAAACTTTGACACTGGTTTATCAGTGCTATCTAGTCAAAGATGACTAGGAACAAACAGTCACGTGAAATCTGGGTTTGGAGTACTCTTGTAATAAGGGAGACCACATAAAACGGACACCTGCAGGCATGAAAGTACAGGGGTTTAGCAGAGACTTGCTAATAGTATTTGTACTAGTGTTATGTAATTTGGGTGAGGTTTCAAGTAAGCAAGCTGGTTTCACTCTTGTCTGGGTATCCTCAGTAAGCAGGAGACAGTTCTATGATTGAGTACCTCAATATATCTTTATTTAGAAGGCAAAAAGAACAGAGGAGAGCTATAATTGATAAAGAAGGAGGACTGACATAGCTAGTAAAGTGAAGGGGAGGTTTGAGTATGATCATGGTTTGCTCAGAGTCCGTGTGTGTACGTGTGTGTGTGTGTACATGCGTGCATGCTCAGTGTTGGTTACAGAGTGGTCTTGTTTTTGCCTTGCTTTATCATGGTTAGAATAACCTTGTCTAACATGGGTGTTCTGTAAAATTGTTTCTGTCTAGCAAGAGAACACTACATTCTAGCTGTTAGAGGCAGGCCAGCTTTCTGCTAAGAGCAGGATATTTTTAACTTTTTTTTTTCCAATTCCCTTCTTTTTTTTTGTCTAAGGTCAAAGTTGGAAGGAAGGACATTAGTTCAAGATATCCACATCTTTAACTCTGCCGATATTTTATTGTTGAGATGCTTGCCCAGATAACAAATCTGTTTTTATTCTGAACTGAATCCCTTCTGCTTCTGTGTTGCAGGAGAAGTTATCTAATTAAGATTTGACAATGGCTGTGCAGTTGCATTTAAGGCTCAAGAAAGGTTGCCCAGGCTAACTACAACACAGGCAGATATCAGAAGTAAAATGGTTATGTTAATTCTTGCAGAAAGCCCCAAAGTAGGGGAATTTGATATCAAAAACAGCAATGAAAACAAGTCTGAAAAATCCAGCTGAAACTCTGGAAGAGGTGCATCTCTTCAGCCCAGTCATGGACTATTCAATTTGACACAGTATTTAAATAGTTGCAACAAAGGCTTGCTCTAGCAGAACCTCCCTCTCCTTGACCAAGCAAGCTAAGAGACAATCCTGTGATTTTAAGGACCCCTGTGATTATGTTGAGTCTACTCAGATAATCCAGGAAAACCTCCAATTTAACAATCCTCAATCATATCTACAAGGTCCCTCTTATAACATGAGGCAAACTCTTCACAGGTTCTAGGGATTAGGAAGTGAACATCTTTGGGGGCCATTATTCAACATCTATGCCACATATAGAACACATTAGTTTCATCCAAAAGTCCCAAGGAATCTGAATATGTTACAGTATCAAGTCAAGTCTAAAATCTCACGCAAGTGTCAATAGCTCTGAAGTCCCAAATCTCATTATCTAAGTTATCTAAATTAGGTAGATGGGTTCTGGGTACATTCCTTCCTGGGGAAATTTTTCTCTCCATCTCTGGACCTGTGAGGCTGGGAGATAACTGATTTGCTTCCCAAATAAAAGTCTGGGACAGGCACGTGGGTGTGGGTGTGTGTTCAGTCACTCAGTTGGGTCCAATTCTTTGTGGCCCCATGGACTGTAGCCCACCAGGCCCATCTGTCCATGGGACAGGCAAGAATACTGGAGTGAGTTGCCATTTCTACTCCGGGAGATCTTCCCAACCAGAGTTTAAACACATGCCTCTTGTGTCTCTCCTGCATTGGCAGGTAGAATCTTTACCATTAACACCACCTGGGAAAGCCCCATGTGACAGGCATAGAACAATAGTTATGGATATTCTTATCCAAGAAGAGAAAATGAAAGAGACAATGGAACCACCCTTTTAAGCAATTTCAGAATCTAGCTGGGCTAACATTTATCAAGTTTCAAGGCTTGTGGAATAACCTCTGTGGCCCATGGCTCTGCTCTCAAGAGTGGCTCCTTCCTCTTTCAGAGAAAGAACAAATTTTTACAGCCCAGCAACTTTATCCTAAATCTACATAACATACAAACATATACATTACAAAATGCAAACAATTCAAAAGTGAATGACTAAAGATCAAATAACCTTATCCTATGCCACTCCAATACAAGCTGCTTCTACACTGGAGTTGTGAGTTCTATCTTATTTTCCAAAAATATTTATGCCACCTTATACAGATAGATAAACAGAGGCAACTTGTCCTGATATTTTAAATATTATAGGAAAATGGCATTTGCCAGTTTCTTGGCTAATGCCTCTCTATGAGCTACAGGAAAACAAATTTCCATAGAATGTGCCAAACAGATACGGTAAGAATTATTTAATTTTTAGGCAACTCTAAAGAAAATGTCAAATTGCCAACATCTGTTAGATCATAGAAGAAGCAAGGGAATTCCAAAAAACAATCTGCTTCTGCTTCACTGACTATGCTAAAGCCTTGACTGTATGGATCACAACAAACTGTGGAAAATTCATAGAGAGATAGGAATACCAGACCACTTAACCTGCCTCCTGAGAAACCTGTATCCAGGTCAAGAAGCAAGAGTTAGAACTGGACATGGAACAATGGACTGGTTCAAAATAGGGAAAGGAGTACGTCAAGGCTGTAGTTGTTACCCTCTTATTTAACTTAATGCAGAGTATATCATGTGAAATGCTGGCTGGATGAACCACAAGCTGGAATCAAGATTGCCAGGAGAAATATCAATAAACTCATATATGCAGATGATACCACCCCTATGTCAGAAAGTGAAGAGGAACTAAAAAGCCTCTTGATGGAGGTGAAATAAGGGAGTAAAAAAGCTGGCTAAAACCTCAACATTCAAAAAACTAAGATCATGGCATCTGGTCCCATCACTTTGTGGCAAATTAATGGGGAAAAAATGGAAACAGTGACAGACTTTATTTTCTTGGGCTCCAAAATCACTGTGGATGGTGACTGCAGCCATGAAATTAAAAGACACTTGCTCCTTGGAATAAAAACTATGACCAACCTAGAACCATATTAAAAAGCAGAGACATTACTTTGCCAACAATGGCCCATACAGTCAAAGCTATGGTTTTTCCAGTAATCATATATAGATGTGAGAGCTGGACCATAAAGAAAGCTGAGAACTGAAGCACTGATGCTTTTGAACTGTGGTATTGGAGAAGACTCTTGAGAGTCCCTTGGACTGAAAGGAGATCAAATCAGTCAACTTCAAAGGAAATCAACCCCAAATATTCACTGAAAGGACTAATGCTGAAGCTCTAATACTTTGGCCACCTAATGGGAAGAGCCAACTCATTGGGAAAGACCTTGATGCTGGGAAAGACTAAAGGCAGGATGAGAAGGGGATGACAGAGGATGAGACATCTGGACGGCATCACTGACCTAATGGACATGAGTTTGAGCAAACTCTGGGAGATAGTGAAGGACAGGGAAGCCTGGTGTGCTGCAATCCATGGGGTTGCAGAGTCAGTCATGACTGATGAAGTCAGACATGACTGAGTGACTAAACAACAACAAAAAGAAAATATCATGATCTCTATTTTTATATAAGGTTGCAAAACAGTTCACAGTATCTTATTTTTTTTTCTTGCAATAATCATTTTTTAGTCCTATTTTTGCTAACATCTGCTTATTTATCTCAAGGACAATTTCCAGTATCATTCAGAAGTAAAACACATCATGGATATATCAACTCCCAACCACAAGTAAGACTGCAGTATTCATGATACACCCCATCTATTTCTTTAACAGCAGAGACTCAATAATTTAAAATAGAATTGGCAGCTAATGCAGAAGTGTGAAATTAGTGTTGGCACCAACAGACGAGTTTTCATATCGGTTTTTAGTCACACTCTCAGTTTTTCCTCTCACTGCCCCGGTGTAAAATATTCTTCTCTTTCCCTCTAACAGGTGTTACTAAGAGTCAATTTTCATGCTATGTGTTCTTTGTTGAATTTTTGAAAGATGTTTAACCTTAACAGGGTTTTGGAAGAAAGGCTTCTCTGTGGGAACTAAATGTCATTTTACATCAGTCATGTCAGGATTCTTATGGTTATTTCCCATTCTGTGCAATCTTTCGAGGTCTTAAGCACCATAAAGTGGGAAGGGCTATGTATTCTAACAATGCTGGCTGTTCAAATTGCCATTTCCACTATTTTTACATTTTTCAGTTGTGTTGAACATAACTTAATACAAGTTGTCACAAACAGAATGTACTGTGTTGGAAAAAAAGTTCAGACAAACTGAAATATCCTTGCTATTCTTCATGCATTTATTATGTTGTGTGAGAATTACTGACCTTGGGAAATAGGGAGAATTTACTGAAAGGATCTATGTATCCAATTTAGTGAGTAGAAATACGGTAGACATTTTAGTAAATTCAAAAGAAACCATATAGTTCTGCAAAAACTTATGAAAAGAAGAAATAACTCCAAAAGGGGAAAGCAAACAAAGATGACTGGTTCTCTTGCCCTTTAAGGAAGAGGAATCAACAATACTAAAAACTTAGCCAAATGGAATTAGATTCCCTAACATCCACAGTAGGGCTTCCCTGGTGGCTCTGATGGTGAAGAATCTACCGGCAATGCAGGAGACTCTGGTTCAATTCCTGGGTCAGGAAGATCCCTGAAGAAGGGAATGGCTAACCACTCCAGGATTCTTGCCTTGGAGAATTCCATGGACAGAGGAGCCTGGCAGGCTGCAGTCTATGAGATCACAAAGATATAAGAGAGAGAAACTTGAAGTGGTCCATTTTCAAGGCAAAGTAGCCAGCCCTGAGTGGAAACGTACTAACAGTTAAACTTGTGGACATGACAAAATTGAGATCTGGACTCTTCAGATAAAATGAGGATTGAGGGAGGGAGATCAGACTGGATCGTAATCTAAAGAGACAGGACTCCACCACTGCCTGTGCCCTGGCTCTAAACTTGCCTAAATATAGACTTGCAGAGGTGACACAGTTCAAGCAACTGGAGGGTCCCTAAGCAAAGAGGATGCTGCAGGAAGGGATAAACCAGCAAGAAAGTCTTTGTTGAAAAATGCAGATATAAGTTGGGGATGGAGAAATGATACCCTATATGGAAATAATGAAACAGGCAACATCCAGGAAGATTGTACACCCCACAGAACTCAGCCAACAAGGAATTGGAGGGAAAGACCTGTGTGTTAGGGAATAAACTGCGTGTTGTAACCACCCTGGGTGTGCCTGCCCACCAGACACCCAATCTTGCAAGACTGTCATTAAAAGTCCTGCTCTTGCCGTGCTTCGTGGCTCAGAATCCATCCCTTGGTTTTGGGCTGGTGAGCGTATTCCTCACAAAGAGACACGACTGACTGACTAACACTTTCACTTTAATGTCTACACTAACAAACATAAATGAATTAAATAATACTTAGACTGAGGGAGAATCAAACACAATCCAGGAAACAGCACACCCTGGAAATGGACAATTCAAGTGATACATAAATGGCTGGCATAAGCCTGTGCATGTGAGAAAGCTCTGGCATTCCCCAGACCTGTCCTTTGTGATAAAAATTAAGGAACACACACAGTGGAAGCAGTAAACAACATAGTGACGAGAGGAAAGCGAACAGGCTAAGCAAAAGACAAAAACTGAAAAAAAACCCCAGAATTCACTAAAAAAAGAAAGGAGTGAAAACTGAAAATACGAGGAAAACATCTTTTGAAAGAAGGACAGATACAAAAATTCCAAAAACATAAAAACCACAGCTACAGGATAATGTGTTTCAAGTTGACAAAAGTCTCCAGTTTTCAGAACCAAATGATTCAACTTACCAGAAAAAATATTGTCTTGTTTTATCCTTAAAAATTCAAACTTTATTAAGAATAAAGGCTTAGAAGAATTCTGTCCAGGAGAATATTCCAAGAAGAATTCTGAGGCTGGACTCAGGAGCCATTAAGACTCTCAGCTCCAATTCTCATTAAAAATATAACTTTTACCTAATTATTTAACATTTACAGACATTCATTTCTAGAATAATGAATTATTCTAGAATTTGCAGAACAAATTGACAGCATTTTGCTGCTATCAAAAGAGAAATAAATAAAAATCTTTTCCAATGTGGCCTGCCTTTTCTGAAGATTATGCTGAATGGACTGTTTTATTATGATAAGCTAAATAATCCAAAAGTTTCCACACAATGAAAAGCTTAATGGTTTGTGAAAGGCAGAATCTAGAATATGAATTACATTAGATGATCTATATGGTCATTTCCATCTCTAAAATTCTATGACTCTGTTGTGCAAGATAGATATAATAGTTTTAAAATGTTTAATGCAATTAAAATATAGAATGGGTAATATGCTTAATGAGTTTATTTAGTTGTAAAGGAAGCTGTAAAAATAATTTGTTAAACTCTCCTCCCTTTGGCCTTGGCAAGCACTTAACATTTTGATTAAACAGTAAAAGAAGTCTACTGAAGAGCAAAGGAAACCTCAAATTGCTAAGGCCAGCAGCACTCTTTGGGCCTATGTTTCTCTACATTTCAATGTGATTTTGTTATATGAGGTTTAAGATATTTACACAAGGCTTCTGTTTAGGGGAACAATTATCCTATCTTCACTTTTATGATTTCTAACTGCCACATTAACTGCATTGGTATTGATTCAGATAATAAAATGCAATCAGTAGTCAATGAATTGGATAATTTTCTTATGAACGTGAGGGCCTGGTGTATTTGCTTTTATATCCATGCTTTTATATCAGCTCCCAGGACACCTTTCTTTCACAACCCATTAAGTTTTTCAGTGTGTGGAAACTTTGGATTATTTAGCTTATCATAATAAAACAGCCCATTCAGCATAGTCTCCAGAAAAGGCAGGCCACATTGGAAAAGATTTTTATTTCTCTTTTTATAGTAACAAAATGCTGTCAATTTGTTCTATAAACGCCTGAATAAACATTTTTAGGAAAAATATTTAGGCATCATGACTTTTACATGTTTTTTCTCAATCCCAAGCCAATAGATTTATGTAGTAAAATTCTTCTCATAACCAAAACCCAAAAAACATAAATTTAAAGGTTTCCATATAAAAAGCTGTAAGTGTTAGGAAAACAATAAATGTCATGGTTTAAGAGGTTTTAAAATTTGTAGCAGACATCCATCATGAATTTGCACTTTTGAACATGAACTATCCACTGTTTCTGTTCAACCACGTTTACGGCAGCTGTGAACCTAATTTGGTGGGCTGGAAGAGAGAACTCTGGAAAGACTCACTCTTAACCTTCTCTGTCATTTCCTGAGGCATATTTTGAGAGTCCAGAGTCACGTGAGGCTGTAACATCATATGCATATACTCATCTTTCCACCACCTTTACCTGAGAAGTTCCATGGTCACAAAATTCAAAACTGAACACAAAAACCTGCAAAATGGACAAAAACCAAAAAACTGAACTAAACTCAGGTCTGTTCTTCATGTGTTCATAAGGCATTCAGTCTCTTTGAGTTCAGGGGTCCATGAGAAAGTCTGAGCAAGGCTTAACATTTTTGCCTCAGTCTGGCTTCTTATGTCATCTGGTACATTTGCGAGAAGAAACCTGGCAGGCTTGGCTCAGCTGCTCCTGTGTTTCTCGTTTATTTGGTCCACTGCAGAAAGGATGCTTGAAAATCTGCATCTTTGACAGTGGAGTCCCGGTAAAAATCCCACCTACGACTATGGGGATAAAGAGAAGTTCATTGCGCCCAAAGGTGTAATTGGTTGATAATCTTCAACCCAGACCTATTACAATTACTATTATATTTTGAACTTTAATCACTCCTATACATATCTTTCTGTTTTGGAAAAATACGGTGTTCTAATAAAAGGGATTCCCTGGTGGCTCAGACGGTAAAGAATATGCCTGCAATGCAGGAGACCCAAGTATGATCCCTGGGTCAGGAAGATCCCCTGGAGAAGGAAATGGGAACCCATTCCAGTATTCTTGCCTGGAAAATCCCATGGACAGAGGAGTCTGGCGGGCTACAGTCCATGGGGTCACAAATAGTCAGACATGACTGAGAGACTTCACTTTCACTTTCTAATAAAATTCCATCTTTTTTATTAAAGCCATCCTAGTGAGTGTGAGGTGCTATCTTACCACAGTTTTTATTTGTATGTTGATACTGAATGATGTTGAATGCTTTTTTTTTTTAAATGAGATTACTGGCCATTAATATATTCTCTTTGGAGAAACAGCTATTCAAATCGTTTGTCCCCTTTTAAGTTGGATTTTTTTTAATTGTTGAGTGTCTTAAGTTTTATATATTTTAGATATTACACCCTTATCAGACACAGAAAATGCCACTATATTCCTCCATTCTGTGTACTGTCTTTTCTCTTTCTTGAGAGTAACCTCTGAAGCAACTGATCTCATTTTTGATAAAGTGCAATTAATTGTTTTGTTGCTTATGATTTTCATAGCCTGAGCCTTTGTTTAATCCAAAGTCATGAAGATGTACATTAAAGTCCTAAGAATTTTATACTTTGATCTTTTATATTTAGTCTTTGGTCCATTTTCTGTTAGTTTTTATATATGGTATAGGGAAGAAATTCTATGCATATATTTTTAATCCTTTTCAAATTGAGAAAGGGTTGTTATTCACTGGTCCTCTGAAAACTCAACTATTATAACACAAATGCTAAGGACTCCAACTCTTTTATTCTAGTAAATTCAGGCTTAACTCTCCTTTGAGCTCCAGATGTTTTCACGCAACTTCTTACTGACAACTTTACTTGATAACTGAATGCTTTATATACCTTTCAGTAACTGATAAGACCACATTCTAGGAATACTGACAAACATAATGTGAATGAAACACCTTCGTAACAATCACTGTGCTCCATCACATCCCCTACCTACTCACACCTGGAAAGCAGATCCAGCCTCTGAACTGTCCTTACTTCTAATCTTACCTCCTTATAGCCCATCCTCTCCAACCTGATCGACACTTTCAAACACACAGCAAGTCACTATGCTCCAGGAAACACTTCAGTGGCTTCCCTGGAGAGTGATTTTGTCTCTGAGGGGAGAAGTGACAATGTCTGGAAATAATTTTGCTGTCACCATGATGTGGAGGTACTACCAGCATCTAGTGCATAGAGGCTAAGCATGCTAGTAACCCCCCCAATACATAGGATGCCCAACAAAGAATGATCTGACCGCAAATTTCAGTGATATCAAAGCCTGAAACCCCTGCATATCACTTGGAAGGCAATTCAGAGTTCTTACCACGGACTAGCAGGCTCTTCATGACCCGTGCCTACCTCTCAGGTCTCACCTCCTATTTAGCACACCTCAGTATTCTCAAGCCAGACATTCTATTTCTTTAAGATACAAAACTATTTTCTGCATCACAATCTTTAAATCTTTTATCTGCTTTTAGAGTACTCTCCACCCAGATTTTTGCCCAGTTGACTGCTCTTCATCACCAGGCCTTTGTATGAGCATTACCTTCTTAGAGATTCAAGCCCTCCCAACCACAGCTGAAGACAGTATTTTATTAATCGAAGAGGGTATTATGAGGGAATCGTAAGAAAACTGATGATAAAGAAAATGAAAGGATTATAGATCATATTTTATAACAGCAGATCCTGAACAGCTGAAATCTGTAGTCATGCAGTCTTGGTGAAGGCTGAGCTGTCTGGGATTGGCAATGTCATACATAAATGTTCCCTCTTGGCTGGAAATTGATGGGTAAACATGACAGGATGTCAGCTGAAGACTGAGATTTCCATCAGGAGTTAAACCAGACTGGAGGAGTCGTGAGGGAGGTGGAGGAGTTACCTATAGAGTATGAAAGTTATGAAGTTTCTGAGATGCATAATGAAAGTAAAACATACAGTAGAAAACATCCCATAGAAGTAAAGGGACATGGCATATGGACAACGAGGTACTTCAGAGGCTCAGGTTTTAAGGCAGTAATTCCCATTCACGATTATATACAAATTACAGCTACTCCAGTGAGGATAAACATGTAATTAAATAAAAATTCATGCAGCTAAAGAGATTTTAAAAACTCTGTTGGAGTGATAAAAGAGTCACCACATGAATATTTAATTCCCCAGTGATGATGAGAGGAGATGGCATGAGAAGGCTTCGGATTCTGAGCTGAAGTTAATAAAGAAGGTGTTACACAGGACTGAGAGTTCTCATAAGTGAATTCATATCAGTTAACAGTGGTTGCCAGGACACTCGCTGTATTCAGGTTGAATCTAAAGCTGGGTCACGTTCAACAGGAAAGAGTGAGCAATGGGAATGGAAGGAAGAGAAAGTGGTGACCCCTATTCTGGGTTAAGATAAAGAATATCTCAGCAGTTGAAACATTACAAAAAGGATAACAGAAGGTTACAAAACACCTAGACTATAAGCAAGGGAGAGATGATAAGCAATATCACCTAAAAGAAAGTGCAGTGAAGAACAAACAGAATGTTAACTCTTTTCCAGATATAACAGTGATGATAAGAAGGAGCATCAGTGGGAGACTATATGAAATAATTGATGGTGAATTGATCAGAATGAGGATGGGGGCTGACGTGTATTCACTTAAGTAGGGGAGGTAAAATTTTTCAAGGAAGGTAAAAGAAAAGAGAGACTTTGAAGAATCCATAACTCAGAGACTTATCTGAGAATGAATTTTAATGTGAAGAATTAGGGCTCTTCCCTGTCTCAGGACCATGTGGTTGTGTCTG
Source organism: Madoqua kirkii (assembly GCA_006408675.1). Taxonomy (NCBI): domain Eukaryota; kingdom Metazoa; phylum Chordata; class Mammalia; order Artiodactyla; family Bovidae; genus Madoqua; species Madoqua kirkii. The sequence continues at coordinate 5,258 of SJYC01012273.1, read as the reverse complement.
GTGATACTGGGGGGATTATTTCCCTTTCACATCCTCCTCAAAGGGCAAAACAGAAGACTGTTTTTTGTTTCATTGAAATAAATCATCTCCCCTCAGACAGCCTTATCCTCTAAATGAAAGCTGGATTTGCCACATAAGTTATCATTAAGTCCCAACACTTTTCTTATACTGTTTTTAAGTTGTTTTGTGTTGATTTCCATTATATACACAACATCAATGGAAAGAGAGAGGATTTGATTATAAGTTAAAATGTCAGTTGAACTTAAAAATCAGTGGGTGGAAAAGCTCAAGAGTCACTTATAATTTTAAACTGAGCAGACAGAGCCAATTGAGTAAATGGCGTGTTGCTTTTAAACACTGCATTTATTTTGTTACCTAGGCTAAGGGAAATGTTATTATGGACAGTCGTTCCAGGACTGAAATCACAGTTGCTCATAATTTCAGCGTGTCTTCCTAACACACATGACCCACTTTAAAGGGAAGCCAGGCTGGATGCACTTAAGAGTATCTCACACCAATAATAAAAGATCATAAAGGACCTTTGTGTTTTTATTCACAGATATGTGACCCGTTTCACATCACATGAAAGATTAATATTCTACCAGTACCTAGAGGACTATAATAGCAATGTCTTTGGTGAAATTCACTTGTGACATGAGTGGTATTATTTTTCCAGACATAAGTAGCTTTCATATAATGAAGTCACTTTTGATAGCGCAGGCTTTCCTTTGGTATTAGTTGTTTGCCAAGCTTTCCCTAAAGCTGAGTCAGATTCACGTATTTTTCTATCATACAGACGATTACTTCTGAACCCTTGGGAATGCTGGCAGTGGCACTTTCTCCCATCCCCTCACTTCATAGAGTTCTATGGAAGATTCATGCTTATTCAACCACAGAAGAAATATATTTGGCCATAATACAAGTTATATTTTCAATACCCAAGAGGCAAGAGAGGCATGTGTATCACTAATAATCTTTCTTCTGCATAATGCCCAAACACATAGCATTATTAAGATATATGGCTATAATTTTCTAAGAAAAAAGCATTAAGATAATGTGAACAATAAAAACACTATAAAAACATTACTATAGGACAGAATGAAATATGACTTATGTTAGTAAGTTTCTACATGACATTGCTTATCATTTTATTATTGAGCACCTCTTTAGAACGGATAGCATGCTAAGAGCCATGTGTCTCAATGGAACATTATACAAACATATACACACACACACACACACACACACACACTTTGGGAACTTATATGCAAAATAATATGAAAAGGTTATTTTAAAAATCCAACATATATTGGATTTACTCAACATATATAATAAAAATTCAACTTACTGAAGATTCACTTGAAACTCTGACTTCATCAAAATGAAAAAGCTAAAGACTTTAGCAAAAAAGATCAGAATCTCAATTATTATGCTTCAGTTAAAGATATCAAACATTAGGGAACTGTGAATTTACTCCAAGTACTTAGTCTAAAGAATATAATAAGCACTTTCTTGTATGTAAATATATAAATGTATATCTTAGCAGTATAGCTAAAGATAAGTATCAGATATAAATAGAATATTACAGACTTCTGAATTGTATTTTAAAGATCCATTTCCAAGTTAATTAAGCACTATTTTCTGCTTATGACCCTACTTAGTGTAGTCTAATAATGATGTGACTGTGATAAGCACTGACATTTCAAAGGCTTACAATAACAGGCATGTATTTGTCACTCAAGGTAGGCGGCCATGCAGCTGTGGCTCTGCTCCCAGTCACAGTCATTCTGGGGCTCAGGCTGAAGGAGGGCCCCAATGTAGGACAATGTAGATCTATGGAAGAGAGAAATAAGAGTCGGCAAGGAAACTTCTGGCCAAAAAAAACAAAAACAAAACAAACAAACAGGAATCTATGTGGTGGTGAAATATTCCTCTCGTGGGACGGAAGACTCTGTAAGGAGGATAATAAATCTATGAAGAGTAAATCAAGCTACCCCAATACAGAAATATAATTTTTCCTTGACACCCTAATTCGAGTGAGTATGCAGGAGTTTTAAACAGAGAAGCTAAAATGGACAGATTTTAGCTGCTTCATTATTCTTAACCTTCTCTGGCCCATCTTCTAGGTGTTTAAGTTGTCATTATTTACTGCTTCTGCTTTCAATTAAATCCTTTATCTCTGTGTCCTGATAAACTGCCTGCTTTCCTGCTTATGTCTTCAGGGTAGGGATTTTATTTCACTCTTCTTAACCTGACAAACCTAACCAAAATTGCTCAGGAAAAAAACCCAGAGATGATCTTCTTGGTAAACAGGATGTTTTTATATACTCTGAACTTTGCGCTTTTTAAAAGATCCACTTATGGAATTATTATGGAATAATTTTTCTGAAGCAAACATCCCATAACCTAGAGTTATGAATATCTCTATTTCTATGTCACTTGTAAGTTTACACAGACAAGCCGTGGAGCTGACCTATTTTTTGATCCCAATGAATAAATGTGCACAAGCAAAATTACAGCTCTATACTAAACTGGCTGAAAGCATTCCTTTATTTAAGAAAAGATTACTAATAGACATGGGGAAAAAAATGTGTCAAGTGTTGAATCCTGGCAGATATTTTACGATAGGGCAAATTAAGGAATATAAAAACTAACAAGGAGTAAGATTAAGTGGCTTTTAGTTGTACATAACTAAACAGTATTTAGACCCATTTTTTAAATGAGAAAGCATAAAATGATTTAGCAAAGGACAGTGACTTTGCCATGTTCCTACACAGTGTTTTCATCTGCCTTGTACAGTGTGTGTTAGCAACATCTGGTGACCAGCAAGGACTCTTATGGAGCATGGATCACCTACTTCGTTCTGAGAAATCAGAAAGTCCAATTTTTTCTGTCCTTTAATGTATCTTGTTCACAACATAGAGAAACTATTACCTAACATAATTATCTTCAGTGAGACAGAAGAGGGGGACTTCATTTCAGACCTCAGGTTGGGGGACTGAGATGGGTGGATATAAGACACTGCTGAATCCTTTATTATAGGTGTCAGGGTAATTGCTTCCTCTCTAATTGCCTCCTCTCCTCTCTGTAAGTATTAGGCACATCTCCCAATGGGGAAATAAATGAATGGTCTCTCCAGTTCTGTTACACTCGTCATTTTTTCCTGTTTGCATAACCAGAATGCACTGGTTTGCTAATTGGTCTACATACACAGAGATCAAAGAGAGACCCAAGAAAGAGGCAAACCCCTCCAGATGGGGCAGGTGGAAGGAAAAATAAACCACCAAGTTTACCCATAAGGCCTGCCTTGAGATTACAAGACAAGATCTCCACACACACCCCCACATCCAGGCCTTGAAGTTTATACTTTGATTGGTCCAGTCATGTACACAGTCCAGATGGTCTCAACCACACATACTTTCTCAAGGCTGTACCCTTGAAAACAGCTCCTGTTGTGGAAATAGAGGACAGAGTGTACATTCCAAGCATGAGAGCAGGTGAGGAGCCCCCCATTGCCTCAGTCCAGCTCAATGATCAACCGGCCACCACATACTCAGGACAACTTCCTCCAAAACTACATTACTGACTTAAAAGAGCCTCTGCCCCCATCACAACCCTAAGTTAATATGTCAAGTCTCCCATTAGCTTGAGGCCGTGGCCATATCCAATCTTTTTTATTAAATTTTTGTCTCCATTCAATAACGTAATTTAAAGTTTACTTCAAGTCCTACTGTGCACAGGCACATGTCTGTACACAAGGGATGAAACATGAAAGTCTGCAACATCCCTGATCTTCATCCTCTGGGAGGAGTGTGTGGAAAGAGGGTCAAGAATGGTAGCAAGAGTCTGCTGTCATCTGATTCAACTTTCTGGAAGTTTGTTCTGACTAGGGTGAAAATGGGCATGAGCATAGGAAATACTTCACCAAAGAACAGAAGACTGAATGGTCTTAACAGATTTACTTCTATCACAGAACTATTTTTATCCCTCCTGTTGTTTTGAATCCAGCAGCATTCTCCTAGGATTGTTGGTTCAAATTCCTGAGCTAATTTATTCATTAGTCTCATAAATGCTACATTCATTGTGCTCTGTCCCATTGCTTCAAACTCCACACCCAGTCTCATCTCCACTGGTTACTTCTTTCTCTAGAAATCAATTCTCATCCCTGATTTCCTCATTTCAAATATGGATAGAAGTGTCCATATCTACATTTCCCAATTTATTGTGATACCACCTCATATTTTTATAGAATTCCTGGAGGTGCCTTACCTACCAACATATTTTCTGCCTCTCCTATAGTAACTGAGTATTTCTGATACTTTCGATGTCTGTACGATAATGCCTACAGAAGCTGAAATAACAATTTAGTTATCACTATGCAAGTCAGCTCAGGAAAACACCCTCTGAGTAAAGTCACCACCAGAAGGTTTCCCTTGAAACCTTGAGATATTAGGAAACTCAATTACATGTAGCATCTTCTGACCACTGGGTAAAGGTGGTCTACCTTGATTAGAACATGTGGGAATGAGCAAAGCAAACTAATACATTGGGCACATATTAACTGAATAACACATGTATAAAATCAACAGAAAGTGAAATGGCAACAGTTTTTAAACAAGTGTCAGTCATAAATCCCGTGTTATCAAAACCAAGTGACCAAGGTAAATTACTTATGTGCATTTTAACCAATATCTCTGCTGTTTTACTTAACAATTGTTTAGGAATAGTAACAGTGAATTATAACTATTACCACTTCTATTAATGATGATGATAGCAAATGTTAATAGGGTGCTTTGCTCTTTTTCCAGGCCCTGTTTTGATGTCCTTATATACATTATGACATTTAATCCTCTCAACGACCTTACTTTCATTTTACAGAGAGGAATTTTAGAATAACAAGGATGAAAACTTGCCTACAACCACAAATCCAGCCATGAGGTTGGAATGGAAACTTACAGCCAGGTTCTAGAACCCATACTTTGAGCCACCATGTCCCACCACCTCTCTCACTAGTTTGCCTCCTAACTGTGGAAACGAGTGTCTGTTGTGCTCAATTGTCACTGCAGAAGTCAGCAAGGGCTATCCTGAAAAGCATATACCTAGCCCCTTCATTGTAATAGTCTTTTCACTTAGTTGCATGCTTGTTGAGAGGGTGGTATGAAACACTAAATAAGCATAGTGATAAACTCACACAGGCATCATGTAAATTTAACCATCCCTAGAAAAGAGGGAGAGCAAGTGTTACACAAGCAACTGTT